>JAYJME010000122.1:0-36859 GCA_036873775.1 Costaria costata
CTAACTAACTAACTAACTAACTAACTAACTAACTAACTAACTAACTAACTAACTAACTAACTAACTAACTAACTAACGAACGAACTAACTAACTAACGAACTAACTAACTAACTAACTAACTAACTAACTAACTAACTAACAACCAAACAAACAGATACATACACAAAACAATCAAACAAAACAATCGAAAACGAAACAAACTCATGGCCAAGAGTCAAATGATCGAGGAAGACGGTTAGCTCAGGGCGAGCTTCGCTCAAACACCCAAGCTTCTTGGTCCACTTGACACTTTACACGTTCACTCACGAGAGAAACACAGTTAGTTGTTAGTTATTTGTTTTAGAGCACGTTAGGGTACGGAATTTCCTCTACAAAAAAACGGTGACGCGTCTTCTCTTCGATGTTTTCGAGGACTGTTTCAAATACCTGTTTCGTCTTCCTACTATGCAAACGAAAAAGGCATACTTGTCAAGTTTAAGCATGCGTTATTTATTTATTTATTTATTTTTTTTGTCCTTCCCATTTATTATCTTACGTTCGTATTATTGCATGACGACTACAGTCTGTGTTGAGTGTCAGTCATACTCATGTGACAAAAAAAGAAAGAAATACAACGCTTTCGAAAAAGAGGTCACATTTTGCAATTTAAAGGTTTGAAAGATCATAAAAAAAACAACCTAACTAAAAATGTTGCCCCTAAGGCGAAACGGACCCAAAAACAATTTGGCCTACCGACCAATAATACTTGTTTCGCCTACTCGTATAATTTAATACTACTACAACAGTACGCGGCATGTGTCAAGAATTTGGTAGTTAAGAATTTCAGGCTGACTTTTTTTCGAAAAATACGAATTCACAGCTAAGCATTTGTGCTCAGCGAGGAACGCCACTCTAAACCCAATACAACAGCCTGTAAGAGCCTACGCTCAACATTGAGATCACAATAAGCCGGGAGCCTTCGCCAAAACAGGAGTTTCTTAACTGCTGTCGCGTACTACTGTGCAGCGAAAAAACAAAAACAATAGCATCAAAACTAAACCCGACAACGGCCAAAATGACTGCAATAACCCCAAAAACATTTTTTTGGCAGCGGAGAACAGGGAGCCGCACCAAATTGTTTGCCTGCGGTCAAACCAAGTGCGGCGGCAAAACCTGACGGTGCGGCGAGCCGCACATCGACTCCACAACAGCACATAGTGTGCAAAGCGGAGTTGTTATGGCAAGAAAAATCGCCGCCGCACCGCCGCGCGCCATATGTATGCAACTCTGCTCGTGTAATGCGTACCACAATAAGTTTGGGGGTTATACTACGCGTATTACGGGGGACCATAGTTAGTAGGACCTACATATTTCCCGATTTATGCTAACAATATTTGGTCCTATTTACTATGGTCCCCCGTAATAGTAGCTGCTGCCCGTTGCTGTATCAACATCCCTCAGATCTGTAGTCTTCACATATTGACGGAATACCAATACTGAAAACATGGCATAAGCACACATGGAACATGATACCCATCGGCGAGAAACCGCAGCGCGGCATGTCCTGGTTAACTTGTGGCCGACGATACGTTGGGGTCGAGACGTGAATCACGGTACGGGTTCTCGTTTTGATGACGACGTGACAGCTAAAAACACCACGATACTGGGCGTCAATTTCCGCCTGTATTTTTGGTTTCGTTATCTTTTATCGAATTTTTGTTGTTTCAATTCGATAACAATTTATATCGTTGTCGTCTTTATTCACTTTTTGTTCTTTCGATTCGACAACGATAACGATGGTTATCGTTATGGTGATCTTTATCGTTATCCATGTTTTTTTTTGTGTCTTGTCGTACATGATTGTTTTTCGTTTAGATATCTACCACTAGTCTTGGTCACCGTACCCTAAAGTTAAATTCGATTCATTTTTGTTTCTCGTTAAAACGGGCCCTAAAAAACCCGAACCTGAACCCCAACCCGACCCTTGTGCTAGGATGCTGTGGCTTGTGAAGGCTCTAGGTTGACTCGGCCGGCGTGGATACTGTGCTTGGAAAGACTCTAGGTTGATTCGGCCGGATTGGGATGCTGTGGCTTGGAAAAACTCTAGGTTGATCGAGCCGCTTATAAAACACCCCTCAGCCAACCAGAGTGCGTAAAGCAGCTACCCCAGGAAGATTCAAAATCAATATATGTCTACTACTGGATGTTTTGGGTGGCGTCTACCGGTATTGCATTGTATTAGGAGCCGAAAAGCAGCATTTCGAGTGATGAAGAAAAGCAGTCCTATCTTGGTGAGGACCATCTAAGCTTACAAACACTCTAATTTTTTCCTGACGGAATGCCTTTCACGCTTCGCCCATGTCTCTGTTGTAACTGTATTACGGGGGGCCATAGTTAATAGGACCTACCGTAGGCACAATAGGACGTACTGTAGACACCAAAACCTATACGTTTCCCTATTTCTGCTAAAAATATTGGGTCCATAGTTAATAGCACCTACTGTAGATACAATATAACCTACTGTAGACAGGTTTCCCTATTTTTGCTAATAACATTTGGACCTATTAACTATGGTCCCCCGTAATTGTTGAATTTGGTACATATATCTCATCGCTTTGGCAGTGGCGGGCTGGCCTTTGCTATGCTATCTAATTTTGGCGTGCGGACGGTATTTTTTTTCTGTTCTTTCGCAAGGAATATGCGCCAAGTGGCCTGTACTGCAATACTATTAAAGAAGGATTACCCCTACTGCATTCTTTTTTCCTAATTAGAAACCACTTTGCGTTGAAGAACGCGTTTAAGCGTTCCAAGTATATTGCGTAATCGTTTCGCGCCAGTTGATGAAAGCAAGCTCTCCTACTTCCGTGAGGACTTATCAAGCTTACAACACTCTAATTTTTTTTCTGATGGCTCGGAATTGTTCAGGTTCTGTACATTTAGCACATTTGCAGTTTGGGTAGATGTCACTTCATTGACCAGGGTCGAATATTTTATGTGTACCATACGAATGTACAATCTAGAAAGAAGCCAGCGCCCACACCACCTTTGCTCTGTAGACAAGTCTAAGGTGGTAATCCGCTCTCAGTTTTATTTTTCTCAAGTGGTGGATCAATGATAGTTCAGTTTTTCTTCGTCTTAGCGTATTTCTGGGTATGCTTTTTTGGTCAATGTAGCAGCGCGAACATGGTTTGGTATCCGCTTGTGCCAGTGAGGTAAACTCAAAACCCCTTCTTTTTTTTAATTCCCGGAGGCTCTACCCTGCAGCAATTGTTTGTATACTAATGGTACGACTACCGCCATCGTTTTCACCGCTCAAATTTTTGCGTACCGCCCGCATGCGAAACAGGTGGAATCCGAAGAGGCTACCAACCTCGCGCAGCTCAGGTCTCTCTTCCCTGACTACCACTCCACCTACAAAGACCTTATCGTCGACCCTAACCATCAAGACCAGGACGACCACAACCCCGCCGATGAGGACGCGAACGCCTCCGAAGGTGTCGATGCCAGAGTGAAAGCGTTGGGTCATCTTTCCGAGAAGGACCTGTCCTCCGTTGTGGCTCGACACGCCAGAATATTCTTGTCGGTCTCGAGACGGAAACGCGTCATTGCCCGCGCGCTTGCTAGACGTTGCTCGGCTTCTGTCGCCTTCACCGGCAACGGTTTCGGGAAGGGTGACTTGTTCCCGTCCGACGCCGAGCGGCTTGTTGCCTTTGGAGACTCGTACCGCGCGGCCGTGCTCTTGGCCTCACCCACTGCGAGACTACCCGCATCGCTGGCCATGCCGGAGAACAGGGGTGGTGGAGCAACCTTACCTGAGATATCGGGAGGTTCGGCGAAGGTTTTGCACCTGGAACAGGAGTTCGCCGGGTCGCATTTGCTTGCGGTTGCGGATGCAGCGAGGCTTTGTGAATCGGGGAGGAACTTGCTGGAATACTTTTCGGTGGCGGATATGGCGGCCTCCTCAGGAGACTCGAAGAAAAAGAGCTCGAAGAAGGGTAAGGGAGGGATTTCAGGTAGAGATGGAGGTGCTTCTGCAATGGGGTGGCTAGAGGAGGGCGGCGCTGGCAAGAACCTGCTCCTCGTGGACCCGTTCAAGAACTTTCATCTGGACTCTGACATTGTTGAAACGAGATTGGCTGATGGTCCGTTGGCGGCAGTGCTTAGGAGGGTAGCTGGATTGCTTGAGGAGTTTCCTGGGCACGGTGTTCTCATCCAGGTGCGTCTCACGTTTTTTTTGTCGTTCATGCTAATAATGGTCTTTTATCTATGGAAATGGTTCCGTCAATCAGCGTGGGTATGATTCGGCGTCGGTCTGTTATCGTAGCCTTTTGTAAATTCCGTCGACATTTCTTGCTTTATATATCGCCGAAATATGGGGTCCTAAAGACATGGTCAGGTCAACCAACATTCTGCCATCATTGATCCGCTTGGCTGCTCTTTGAGTCTGTCTTGAAACTCTTTGTTATTGTTTAATCCCTTTTGTTCGTCCTGCTTTTACAACCTTTTTCTCCCAGCCTGTCTCAATTGTCTTTCGTCGTGCTTCTAGTTTACTGAAATATAAAAATCGGACTTTAGTAACTTTTTTTGTCGCGAAAGTTTTCGATGCTGTTGTAAATAGTTCACACCTCGGACAAATCATGATCTAGATCATTGAGACCCTTACTTGCTGTTTTGAGATGCTGTGTAGGATCTGTACCGTACAGATCCAACCCAGAAAACATGCGCTAGACCATGCAGATTATACCGCCCCCACCCGGCAACATAAGATAGATCATAGAGGAGCAGGAATTCGATCTGCCTTGCAAAATCTAGATCATGCGCTGGGAATCGATGAAATTTCCGAGGTTTAATGTTTTTAGGCTGACCACACTGTATCGCTCCCCCTGTCACACCCCATTCCGTCGCGTCTGCGCTCTCTAGTTGGCCCGCATCGCCGATAGGGTGAGACGCATGCCGCTTCACTCGCCCCTTGCGGCAGTGCTGGCGGGCGTGGAGCTCACTTTGAGGAAAGCGCAGGACTGGGAGCAGCACGCGCACAGAGGCGTCAGCCTGAAAGAAGAGCTCAGAACGCTGAGCTCGCTTGTCGTTCGGTGGAGAACGGTGGAGCTTCAGAGCTGGCCTCAGTTGCTGGACGCCCGAGAGAGGTCTTTTGCTGCCAAGGTGAACACCTCTCAAGTGAATCACGTTTAGAATGCATTCAGTGCGGTTTTATTGTACCGTCTGCAACCCGTACATAAGTATACCACCTTGTGGGGCGCTGCTCGTATTAAACGGCGGCGTTAATACAACCGTTAATATCGGAATATGATCGTCCAAGATGATGCCGTTGGCCTACGTAGATGAAAGTTTTCGTTTTTTTGAGAGTCATAAAAGAGAAGATTTTGCCCTTGCTTGACGAGAATGTCGCGATAAATCAGATACGCCCATTTGTGTCTGTGTTGTACTTCTGTACAGTAGTATTCGTCTGTGTCTGTGCTTGACTTAATATGTACATTGTTGGATGTTTTAGCCGCTTAGATGGTTCTGGCGAGTACAATAAGCTAGAAAATTGGTCTACCGACATGTTGTCCGTCTTTTTTTTTGTCATACCGTGTTGGAATGTCTGGTTCGTGTGCATCGATCAACTTGTCCAATAGGTGACCATACTTGGCTGCATTATATGTCAAGTGTACTCAATTATTTTCGTTTCTCTTACTTGATTTCTTTTGTGTTGATGCGTTCGCCAACAGGCAAACCGTTGGTGGCTGCACCTCTACAGGCTGCTCACAGGAGAATGGGGAGAAGATCTGCGCGCTTCCAACCCGCTAAAGCACACCAAATCTTCCACGGAAGATTCGACCGCGGATAATCGTGGTGACGGAACTCCAGACCAAGTTTTGGCCGGCAAAGAGTTCCCTGCGCCTGATTGGCCCAGTGCTCGTAAGCTGTTCCCGAATTGGCTGTGGCTTGGTCTCGTGGAGGAAGAAGCGAGCAGCAACAGGAAGACCCCTGCGATCGGGGTAGGCGCCAATGGGGTAGGCGCCGGCGGGTTCGATCACGCTCGAGGTAAGGGTGCTTTTTTTCCGGTCAGTTTATGAAATTGTCTGCTGGCGATCCTTTATACAGTTCATGTGCGTTGATCCCCGGAGAGATGCCTTTTATGTAGATTGAGCCGTAGTCTGACAGCAACGGGCATCACCTTTTGGCAAACAATCAACATTTAGGGCTCACTCTCTTTAGTTGAAGTTAAATTAGTTAGTTTTTTTTGTGGCTGTTCAACCTTGAACCACAATTTTTCTGGCTCCGATTCTTCTTTTATCATTTCAATAAGCAAGTAAGGTCCCTACGCATTGCGTCTGCAATTGTGTCGTTGCAATTTATTTGTTAGGTGTAACCCTTTTAAAGCCGGAAACGTATTTTGGGTACAATACTACCTGGAAAAAGTGTTGGATTTTTATTGGGGTAGTAGAAGGGTTAAGCTTTTGACGGTGCAATGAGGAAAATCCTTAATACTTGTTTTTCTTCTAGAAGGACTGCACTAAGTGCCCTCCTGGTGAAGATGAAACCCTCACACCGAGCACTCCTCCTAAGCTTAGCAGGCACTTTTGCTATGCCCATGATTTTTACGGTTTGTTTATTTGTTTCATGATGTAAAGGTGTAACAGGCGCATTTTAAGATTAACGGGTTGGGGGACACCCTCGTTGACGAAGGGAGACAACATCTGTTTTCCCAGGGTTTTCAAGTAGTGGGATTCTAGATAGATGTTGTCGGGTTCCACAATTATCTTTTGCCTTAAGTTCATCACGATTTGCTGTTGGCAGGCGCTATGTCGACGAAGGCATTTTTTTGTGTTGACTTAACTTTCTTTTGGTCCCTGGACAGACACGTGTTGATGACAATACAAAACGGCGATTAATCGTCGCTGATTTGAATGCTTTTGAGCTCTAATGACCAAAATGGTTTGCTGCAGCCTTTCGCTTTTCTCTGATGCTTATTCTGCGACGCTGAGCGTTTCTTGTCTGCAGGCCACTGCTTTGTTTGTATGTTTTACTTAGGAGTACCTCCGTATGATCTGAATTGCTTACCTCTGTATGATATTAATAGCTTTCTAGTTGAACTTGTGTATTTATGGTGGATACAAGCTATTGTTTGTTTTATTTACAAGCAGGTGTTAACTTCAAGGAGTGTTGGAACTACCTTGTGTATAGAACTAGGCGTTTTCCAGGTTACCGTCCCTCAGAAAGTATTTTGGCAACATAGCCCGATGATTTCTTAGAGTATTGCGATGACGATCACACAAGTATTTCATCGTCACTGACAGCTTGCGCATTCGTGCGGCTTGTGATGACAATATCAGAGTTTTCCCGAGCACTACTAGTTTGCACCCCCGCCCTCTGTTTTTTCCTGTTCTTGTCCGTAATCAAATACAATCTATGCCAAAATCTTTCCCGTTATGGGTTGGACTTATATCTTTTAAATATTTCGAGTGGTATTTGTTTGTTCCGTATGTGCGTTGTTGCGTTTTTGTATGCTACCCTGTTACTTATTGTAGCATTGTACTACTTTTTTTTCAACGGGAGAACGCGATGACGATCAAACAAGTATTTCATCGTCACTGACAGCTTGCGCAAGCAATTGCTCTGCTCATGATGACGATCACAGAGTTTTACCGAGCGCTCTCCGCGTTGTGCATCAAATAATAACTGGCAACATGTTTCAGCTTGCATCTGAATCATGCTGTGATTATCGGTTTTGGTTACATTGTTCATCGCCTTTGTAAAGTTCGGTCGAGTGATTATATTTCCGTGCTGTTTTTTAAACCTACCGTTGTTGTGCTGGTTTTTGATAATTTGGCGCAAATATTGTTGTGATGTTATTTTTTGTTTTGGGAGTAACGATGGTATTTCCTATATTAATGTTGCAATACTCCGGAGTACTGGTATATCTTATTTTTGTGGGGGGTGCGGTGACGATCACACAATTATTTCATCGTCACTGACAGCTCGCGCAATCGCGCGGCTTGTGATGACAACATCACAGTTTTACCGATCACTCCCAACCCCCCCCTCCCCCCCTTCTCCCTTATCCTCTATACGAGGGTCTATGGGGGTCTGTCTGATACGGCTCTTTCTGTCTACTTTGTACATCCATCATGCTCAGTGTATACCTTTGCAGTTCAAGCTAAAGCGCCCAAGGCCGATCATCTGTTTTTTTTTTCCGCCGCAGGTCTGTTTCAACCCCTGGACGATTTCTTGCGCACTTCAAGTGTCGGGGAGTTCTTCTCCAGGCTACAGATGGTCAGAGCTTTCACTGCCCATCTTCGAGCCGTTTCCGATTCGGAGTGCCAAACGGTTTCCAGTGTCGAGGACAGAGGTGGAGGAACGCAGGCGTTGGCAAACGTGCTTGAAGGCTTGTGGCAGTACTACGCGCAGGTTGGTTGTGGAAGTAGTCCGGTTGTACTGGTAAGGGACCGATCGTGTTTAATTTTTTGACCATTTAGTGATTTGTTCATTGTTTTTTTTTGAGCATCGGTTAAGTGTTTTGGAAACGGTTGTTTTCCCCTTCTTTTGTATTGTCTGTCATCGCGCTGTGATATCGTAGCGATGTGCGCGCACAGATATGCACTTTGTAGGGTGCAGCCGGTGAGGTAGTGTCTGTTCCTGAGGTTTTTAATTTTTTTTGCATCGATGGTTGCTTTTGTGTCGATAATATCACGAATGCATTGATGAGCGCTTCGGTGACGATATTATTTCGCAACAGGAAAGAAGAAGCATATTGGATGACTGCAGATGCTGTTAGGGTATGTTGCATTTGTAAAATTGTTGCCACGTGATATGTTTGCCCTGCAGTCGAAGAATGATGTGCGTGATGTGTATTTATACTATTAATACAAATCTCACTCTGACTCAGAAATGAGGACAAAATAGCACACTGATGCATCATTCTTTTGTTTGGTTTGACAACCTGAATTTTCGAAGTCTACGCGTTGCCCGGTATACGTTTCGCTCAACTTGATCGCAGTTAGATAATGATGTGCGTGATGTGTATTTTATAATACAAATCTCACTCCGACTCAGAAATGAGGACAAAACAGCACACTGATGCATCATTATTTTCTGTGGTTTTATTTTTGGGCCTTTCGAGCTCTTATCGTGTCCACTTTGTTCTAACTTCATCGCCTTGATCCTGTAGCTTTGCAAGTCCTGAACAATCTCGTACGCCTGATGCTTCTTTGTGAATTGATTCCAAGTCTCCTCATTTTTTGTCTCGATTTTCTCAGTTTTCGGAGGAGGTTACGCTCGCTAGAGACTTGGTGCGGAACAGCATCGAGAAAAAACTCAAGGAAGAGGCGAAACTCGCAAAGTGAGTCATGACGTAGTTTGTGGTTTTCCCTTCACCCAAAATTGCAGCACCCGTGGTGATCAATACTACATGTCTTAGATTGTACTTTATTGTTCAGGCTGTGTTTTCCTGTCTAGGCCTATTGGCTGCGTCTATTCCACACAGGCTTCCTCATGGAGAGGCGGGTCGACGTGTTAGGGTATTCACCCTACGATAGATTCCAGAATGTTCTCACTACGGTATGGACTGTATGATTTATGAAAAGCCTGGAGTGCCCGGGTGCCAAGCCGGGTTATCCGGTCATGCTCGGTTATTTAGGCGGTTACGCCCAAATTGTATGACACCCTAAGATTACGTATTTGGCAATTTTGCCTAAGAGGTTTCTTGCGGTTATAAGATTTGCGGTCACAACAAAAAAATATAAACCACTTGTTCGTGTATTTGTATTGCTTCATATATTATACTGGTACTCAATAGACGATACATGATCGTAGATGAGAGTTGACTGTTAACATCATTACCACGCCGCATGTGTTTCTCTGCCCGCTCTCTCCCCTCTGAAGGTGGGACGAGCAGACGTACTACTCTCTTGCAGAGGCATCCGAGAAGTCGCACAGGAAACTGAGCAAGCTCGTGACACAGTACGACGAGGTCTTGGACGTGAGTACGCTTGTGATCCACGATTCGATACCATGGTGCATGTTGTATGATGTAATCATTTTTGTTTTAGATATGTCTTTGTGGTGTTGTCAGTTGACGTGTATTTTTGGACATTATGCTTATGGGTTCTTGTGGTCTTACGAGCTTTCCAGAGTAAGCCCGATGTGATATAATACATGGAATGTAGCTGAATCCCAAGAGCTATGGTATATTATATGCGCTGCCGTGGACATTTGAGGTAAAGAAGCTACGCGATTAAAAGCTTTTCAAGCCACTCGCTAACGATACCATTATGCTTGACGACACCCGACCGTCTGTTGAACCCGGAACAGGTTTCCGTGTCTGAAGTCCTCCATCGGGCTTTGATCGCTGGCATTGGCGAAAGGAAGCAAGGAAACGACGCGAACCCCGTTGGTCCGTGCACAGAGATCCCGAGCCTATCGACGATTTTCTCCTGGGTGAAAAAGGTGTTACACACTTTGTTTTCAAACGTTTTCGTAGCCACCAACTTTGGTTGAATGAATTCATCGTGTACCGATGCATCATTTTAAACATAGTTGTGAACAGTTTAATATACTACCTATACAGGTAATATAAACTACCGGCACCAGTCTAGGGCAACACATCATGTGGTAGCGCCCTAACCAGGTCTATATTCTTTTTATTTGCAGGTAAACCGACGCAAAATATAACGGATACAACCAATTTTTCACATTCCACAGCAACACCACCACTCACTGCAACACAATATATATATTTTTTCTCTATTTTTCCAACTCAACATAACAAGCAGATGAAATCTCAGCAGTACGTACGCCCACAAACAGCTGCTCAAAAGCACCTGTAGAACTCGCCAAGGAGGCCGCAAAAAAATAACTGTAGAGAAGAGCATTAACAACTAATTTGTCGGCGTGCACGCTTTTGACGAAAACCCCTTTTCCCACCACATGAGATTTACCCGAATGCCTCACTTTGAAAGCGGTTACTTGAAGGAGCAGTTTGTTATTGTTGGCGAAAGGTCCACTTGAAGTGACGGGACTTGGTTTATGTTCAGCGTAGATGTTTGCTTTTGATATATTTTACGGCTCTTCAGACGCAATTTACTTTTTCTTCCGCAAGCTAAACCCTCGAGTTCACGCCTATGGTATCTCTTACTGCGCAGATGGTTGCATCTATTATTAATAGTAAAAAATGACAACCGAAATGAAACGTCCAGTATTGAATGTGTTCAACTGTCCGGCTCCCCATTCTTTTATTCAACAGGTTGACTCCGCCTCGGACTTTGTTGATGACGATACTGCTCAAGTCGGGACAGAAACCGACGACAGTGTCAGCCAAGCAGAGCAAAAAAAAACCCACGGCAACTCGGACATGCCCCCGCCGTCATTGAAACCCATCCAGCAGCAGCGTCTCAAATCAAAGTCGGTCTCTTCTCCGGAGAGCTCTCTCGAAATTCTGGACGCTTGCCTTCCCGTGGAACCGGGTTTGCCTGCTTTGGCATGTGTAGCTTCCCGTGTGGTCGGTTCAAAGGATGCCACCGTGGATAGTCCCGGGCTGGCACCATGGTTGAAAAGCGCTCTCTTCGGTACCGATACCGACAGGAACGCCTCCTCTGCGACTTCGACGATGGTGACGACTGCGCTGACTGCTCGCATTGGTCCGCTGTCGCAACGCATGCGGTCTCTGCTGCTAAAGACGGTGTACGCCAAGAGACGCTCTGGGTCGGCGGGGTCGGGGGGATGGGCGGATGAGGGTAGACCTGCTGGTTTTTTGGGTGCGGGGTTGGGGGAGGAGTTGGCGCTTGCGGTGTTCGGCCGGATTCAGGCGTTGAGGGCGAAAAACGTCGGAAAGCAGGTTTGTTTCAGAAGGTTTCAAGAATCAAGGAGGGTATAGTCCATATTACTGTGTATTCGTTGTTTTGTGTGCCCTTCATACATATAATACCTGGTATTTGTTACCTAGTGTCCCGTGTCGATGGTTTGGTTACGTGGTACCAGGTGCCAGAATTGTTTATTTATTTATTTTTCAACGTAAACGTATCATGGCCGGCCTTGTTTACTGTCTGCTGCTTGGTTGATACCTTGGTTGGCACATAGCAAGAGTCATCCTTGGTATTCTTCCTATTGCATTCTCCGATAACCTCATGGACTATTGTAACTATTTCTCTTTGCATGTGCTTCGCCTCGTCCTTTACCTTGCATTTGTTTTTGCTTTTGGATCATACTCAGGTGAAGAAGCGAGCCGTGCTTGATCTTCTGGGCGGCCTGCGTAAGCAGGGCCTTCGCTACGCGAAGTCATCCACCCCGCCTCAGGCGTCCGACATGCTTCATGTAATGGCGCTCGCTAAGCCTTTCTCGGCAGACAGGCTGGCCGGGTTCGATGATGCTTGTTTGCTTGCTGGGGGTGATGGCGGCAGGAGTTCGGCGTCCCACGTGGCTGACGTGATGCGGAAAGCGGATAAATACTGCCTTAGAGGTTTGAGCGAGCTGTCCAGGTTAAGGCTTGAGGCGGGCGCTCCTGTTTCGAGGGACATGACGCGGAGAGAGGCAGAGGTGAGGGAACCGAGTCGTTTATTTGTATTTTCATATATATCATATAATATAGATGTAGTTGGTTTGTTTGGCGCTAAAATATGTGGGTTACAAAATATGATCGGTGCCGGATTTACTGTTTACGTCGTCGTTCTGGAGAAATATCTTGTTACCGGATTGTTTTTTTTGCCGTGGTTGGACCGAGCAGACGTGGGCTTACAGTAGTATACCTTGTACCGCTCTTATTTGATTTATTTGGCTGATGTGTGCTTTTACTTTGTCAACACGTGCGACTTGATCATTTTTTCTACGGATACGGTTTTTTTTTTCTAACCAACGCACTATTAATCACTTCTCAAGGCTTGACTTTACCCCCACGCCAGAGAAGTTTCATGCCAGTGCTACAGAAACGCCAGGCCCTTTTGGTTGAGGGCCTGGGCGACTCACTTTGTCCCCGATCAACGCCATTACAAGGCAGAATGGGGACCATTGTTTCGCCCCACATTTTCATATTGTTCTTTGACCATTGTGGCGCCAGTTTTTATTTCTTACGCGTTGTTTCATTCGTGCGGATACAGTACATGGCTCTTTTCGGTTGTTGGCAAGACTTCACACCTCGGACAGTTCATGAGATAGCTCATCTGTCGTGTATATCTCAAGCTTTCAAAACATGTACAGATGAGATACCGCCTATAACTCAAGCCGGACGAAACATGTGCAGGTCATGTAGCTCCTATAGCCCACGCCGCGAAAACGTATTCGTAGCTAATGTACGTAGCTTAAGCTCTTTCCCGGCGAAAGATGCCCATAACACCCTATATGGTTATATTTTCTCCACTTCGTATTTTATACGTATACGTACTACTTTTTTTTTGTCGAAGGCAGCTCGTGAGCTAGCTCATCTATCGTCCATAGCTCAAGCTTTGAAAACATGTGCAGATGAAACATGTGCAGATGAAACATGTGCAGATGAGCTATCGCCTATAGCTCAAGCTTTGAAAACATGTGCATATGAGCTATCGTCTATAGCTCAGCCTAGCCAAATATGTGCAGATGCCTGCTATCTCTTTCAAGAGCTAGCTCGAGCTGCGGTGAGCTGATCTGTCCGGGGTGTGAATGCTTTTGATCGGTTAGTGTAGACTCTGTCAATTGTCGCTATTGTCTGCGAGGCAACTACATTGCTTTCTTATTTTTGACGGTGCAATATGCTATTTCCACATCTGATTTGGCTCCTTCGTTCCTACGGATTCCCTTGCATTTCCTCGTTTTTGTTTTTCGGGCATCTTGTCTGGCGTGTCTGTTGTGCTGGCCCGATTTTTGCAGTTAATGCGTGGCTTGGCCGAGCACTTGGGGTTACTGGTTCTTCAGCAGAGATGTGCTACGGCTGTCCTAGAGTCGGAGCTGTGGTCGCTTGTCCAAGAGGTAGACGCCATTAAATCCCTGACCAAGGACCTATTCGTGGCAACAGACTTTTCTCTCAGCAAAGACGCTAGCAATAACAGTGGTGAAGCTTCGGTGGGTCTTAAGCTTGCCCTTCCGCCTCAAACCCCGCTGAGATCGGCGTTGGAAACCCAGCGGGTTGGGTTGCTTCGGGGTGTGGAGGCCATCCGCGAGGTCCAGCTGTTGGTGAAAGCTGTCATTGGCTCGGACCCGCCATTTGCCGCGTCTAAATCGGGTGTTGCGAGCGCGAAAATGTGGGGGTTGGCAGCGACGGATGCTTCGATGTCTGGAGAGCTGGTCGTGGCGGTGAAGGGGTTGGAAAAGTCTGTCGTGGAGATGATCAGCCGCCTGGAGAGGCATCCTTCTTCCGTTGGTTTCTCCGGACCTTTGAGGGGCAGTGGTGATGCTGGCGTGTCTCCGCTGCTTAACTCAGGAGCTCTGGTGGATGTCGTCGAGACGCAAGAGAAGCTGAGAGCGTGTTCCGCTGGAGCGATGAAGATTTCCGAACGGTTCGCCGACCTTGTTCCTCCCGCGGTTGTGCACCGGGTGGCCACCCACCTGAATGACGTTCATATAGCTGTGGAGTCGGCGCTCTCCGGTAGCCCCGTGATGTCACGCTGGATGTCGGCACAAGCTACACCTGTCACGGCTGAACACCGGGATGGTGACGTAGAGAATGCCGCTTCTGATGCGGTCGGGTCATCGCTCGAGCAAGAGCGTGCCAAGGTGTCCGTGCATGCGTCGAGGGTTGGAAACCTCTTCTCAGAATCAGTAAAGACGATGCTGCTTTCTGTTCAGGCATTATGTCCCCGCGACTCGGAAAAGGCAATATCGTCTAACATCGGGGTTGAGGGAGGGTTGCCAAAATCAGATGACACGCCGGGAAAGGACGATGCCGCGAACGAGGGCGATGAAGAGGAGGAGGACGAGTTGTCAACTGGTTCAACTTTGTTTGAGGCTCACACCTCTGCCTTTGAACAAGCGAAGGGATTGAAGCTCTGGCGGTGCTCTGCCGCGCTGTCTGCGGCAACTGCAGGCCTGAAGGATTTCTCTGAGGATGAGGCTCTTATTGCAGCGGGTGTTTTACAGGAGCCTTCGCGAGAGGCGGGCGAGGTGCTAGGTCGGCTATCTGCAGACGTGATGCAGTTGGCGGAGCAAGTCGTTTCCGCTGGCAAGGCCGTTTTGATCGGCAATGTCGCTCTCAACAAGGTGAGGAAATTACGTTTATTTCGTCTTCCCGTCTCCGCAATTTCATTTTTTTTCCTTTGTGAAGAGCACTTCGGAAAAGCGAGGCGTGCTCTTCGTAAGGAACTTGACGGCTGATCGCGTTGTATCTAAACATTTATGAACTCCAAAAATGTGCCGTTTTTCATGAAGATGTTGCCAAATTTGAAATACACATCATTTAAAAACACCTTGTCCTACCACAACGTTTTTTTTTTTTTTAGGGGACGGCGAAGCTGCTTTACGTCACAGTTAGGGTTTTCCGCACGTTGCTTTCCAAGGGCCTTTGCTCGGACGAGACTGAGGACGGAGAAGGAGAAGGAGAGGGTGACATCGACGGAATGAAGGTGTGCTAAATTTACGATTTGAATTTTGGTGCGGGTGGTTTTATTCGGGTTTTTACAATATACGTTTTTGAGAAGTCTGCTCGTACGTATTCCACTATCAAGGGCAATTGAATTTTATCTACTCCTATACTTGCACCGCTTTTGAATTGACGCAGTTCGACGATGATGTGGAGGGCACCGGGATGGGAGAAGGAGAGGGCAAGAAGGATGTGACCGATCAAATCGAGGACGAAGAACAGCTTCTAGGTCTCAAGGGCGACGAGCCCGATAAAGATCAAGCTGAAGAATCCAAAGAGCTTGGTAAGGAGACAGCAGTACGATATGAGTATAACGGTGAATTTCTCTCTTCAGCTGTTTGAGGAAGTGGTGGTGAAATTGTTGCTGCTGCATGGCGCAAACTTTGACCTTGATGGTTTACGGGCAAAGCGCAAGACATGTTTGACACTAACGTATCTTAAGTTGCAAGTACTTCGGGGAAAGTAAATACATACTTCGTGTCATGCGAGTAAAAAAAGGCAATTCGTAATCAGTATGATTTTAAAGGAGTAACAAGGTCAAGAATGAGGTTATTTCGCGCCTGATCAAATTAGGCTTTAACCAGCCTTGAAACGCTAAAACATGTCATTCATCGCAATTTTGTGACGTAGTTCATCGCTTCATACATCTAACATGCAATATCACTGTTTTTACTACAGGCGAGGACGAGCAGGACAACGGCATGGAGATGGAAAACGACTTTGAGGGAGAAATGTTCGACGTTCCGAAGGGTGAAGAGAAAGAGCAAGACGGCGACGATGACAACGAGGAGAAGGAAGAGCTAGATCGCGAGATGGGCGATCTCGGTGACGACGCTGACGTAGTCGACATGAAGCTGTGGGATGAGGACGAGGAGGAAGACGACGGAGACGGCAAGCAGCAGGGAGAAGAAAAGTTCGAGTCAGGGTAAGCCAGCTTGGATGTCTACGATTATTTTCAGTAGTTTTTGTCGTAAGTGAACGTCTTAATTGCCGCTAATGATAGCTGAGTTCTTGTTGCTTTGAACTGCTTCTTTACAAACAAGTTCGGTTTGTGTTGTACCTGGTACAAAAGAACAGTAGAGGCAGGCTATGGTTGTGTGGGCGCTTGTGGTTTGTACTAACAGTTTGTGTAGTGTTTTGTTTTTGGTCCTGTTAGGACTCGGGCTGATAAAAGTGACCCAAATCACAATCGGTCGCAGCATCGGCGTCACTTAGCAGCAAGCAAATGTTGGAATCCATTACGAATACCGTTAAAGGTGTAAACACGGAGGTGTAAGACAGTACAGTACGTAACATAGTACTCGTGTTCCTAATGCAAGATCACCCAAGTTATTGACGTTGCACAAGACAGCACTGGTGAGCATTGCTTTTATCACTGCATGCTTGTATGCGCTTGTATGCGGGGCCCGAAGTATTTGCCGATATCTGCCAGCAGTTTTTCTCGAATTTGACAACTAAGGTATATATCAAAACCTACCGATCGCGTGTCGTTCATCGCTGTATCTTGTCTAAAGTTCTGGCTCCTTTTGTTTGTTGCGGCTGCTTTTAGGTCGCGGCTGGATGGAGAAAAGCCGGAAGAAGACGAAATTCGAACGAAGGAAGACACGGATGGAAAAGAGGTAGGAGTTATATTTTTTTTACTTTTGTATAAATTTTGCACGCAACACCTTTAGCCGTAAGAATCGCTTTTTTGTATAGTATTATACTGAGTAATATGAATCGCTACGTAAATCTGCTGCCGGTTTTCGTCAACCTAACCTGGGTGACCCATCGATCTTGGATTGCGTTGGAGGAAAATTTTCGCAAGGCCAACGGATCATAATGTCATACTCGTACCTAACTCCGCTGTTGTATACGTCAATATTTTTTCCTATAGGGAGAAGGAAAAGATGGCAAAGAGGAAGATCAGTCAAAGGGGGAGGAAGACAAGGAGAAGCTGGACAAGGACGGCGGTGATAACCAAACCGCTCAAGACGAGGAAGAAGGGGATGGCGGAGATGACGGAAAAGAGGGCGAGGGGGAGGGCCCTGTTAACGATGACCTAGAGGATAACTACGAGGAGAAGCCGCTTGGAGTTGAGGTAAGTTTAAAAAAAAATTATAGCGTCGGCGAGTTGCGTAATATAGGCTCTTTAATTGTTCAATGTTACGATTCAAAGGATTTTACGCTTTACTTGGTAGTATTTTCCCTATGTGTACGTATGACAGCGTTTTCTTGGAATTGTGCAATGGTACAATTGTGCTTGGTAACATGCACGTTTCTCACTGTGTTCAGGCGTCATTTCGTTCGCCGTACGGTTTGTTTGTTTGACTTCAGTACGTGTAGTTCTTTATTTCCCGCAGGTCTATCTGCCACAGAGTTCCGCCAAACCATTGGCGTGTTCGTCTGCCATGACCTGCGCAAAGAGAAGCTTGCCCGTATTATGATAGGAACCGTGGGGTAAAGGGGCGGTGGTCACATCGCTTGCCTGTACCCGACGGGCTGAACGCTGGCAACATGTCGTGACTTTTTTTTTTTGGTATATTTAATATATGCGTAATAGACGTAGGCAGCAGCGGTTGTTACCCCAATTAAGATTTGGCTGAAGTACGTATATCAATGGTGTTGGGCATATTAACACTTTTATCTCCGCCCTGCAAAGACTCTTTTTACTAAAATGTTGCAAGTACGCTCCTTTGCTCAGCGTTACCGTCGTGCTTTTTTGAGACTTAGCAGCCAGCGTTGTCGCCTCGTAATCGCGGTAGGTTGGTATGTTTGGGGTGCGCTCTGATAACCGTTCAAGCTGAACCAACGTCGCGCGTGTAGTTGATATTATTTGAGAGTGTGCGTACGGTGTGATGCACGATGTAATGGTTTATCTTGTGCTTTTCACTCTTGACCATGAGAACAGTTTGGATCGAGCGTAATATGTGCACTTGCCCTTTACCTCGACACGTTAGGTTCGAGGCGAAGACGAAGCGATGGAGGTGGATGAGGAAGGACGTGATGGCGAAGGGCCAGAGGGTGGCGAAGAGGATGGCGATGGCGGGGACAAAGACGAGGAGAATGACCTGCCCGACGACCTCAACCTTGACAATGCTGATGACGTGGGTGGACATAATGAAACATCAGTTTGAGCTTCGATAGCTTTTTAGTCACATTTTTATTGACGGATAAGTTTGGTACCAGTGAGGTCTCTCGTGGCGTCATTTTTTTCGTTGAGTCGATTTAGGCTTATCTCGCTTATGAAGAAGCATAGCTTTATTGATATATATATTTGGGTAAAAAGGCATGCTTGTTCAGATGTCATCTCGTCGGTCCGCTTATAAGGCCATCGTTGTTTGGACAACTTTGTTTGACCAGTATTTACCTGAGTTTTGTTTTATTTTCACTTTTGGTAAAAATTAGCTCGGCTATGTTCTGATTTCCTTTTGAATGAAATTCACCTTTGTTTTTCAGGATGATGGCGGCGAGGAAGGCGAAGACAAAGACGGCGCGGACGCCGATGGCAAGGAGGGTGAAGTAGATGACTCAGATGAAGAAACTAAGGAGAAAGAAGGTTTCGAGTCGTTAGCCCCGGAGGAAAACGGAGAAGAGGACGCGCAAGAGTTGCTGGAGGACGAACAGCAGCCTCAGGTAACACCGGCGAACGAAAGCATGTATAATAATGTACTTGGTATCCTGTAAATATTCGCGAAGCCGATTTTTTTCCTTCTTTGGTAATTTTATGTTGACCTCGATGGCGATGGGTGAAGCCTGAGATCGGTGCGGTCCGACTAAAAGTCTTCGCAATGCAGTTTTTCCAATCGATGAATTCCATCAGCGTTTTATTTTTTGATTCCATGGTGCCACTCTTAGCGGACTGATTTTGCTGGCCGTTACTTGCAGTTGTTTAGATTGTGTTTGCTTTATCGCAAACCGTCAGTTTGAGTTGTTATGGCTCCGACATACCTGACCGGAATTGCACCGTTGCTTTGTACGTGCTGTGTACCCGTTACATATTGTTTCATTGATGCGATTTTTTTATAATTAATTTTCTTTCTCCGGTGGTTGCCGTTTTCCAGGGATCTGGCAACGCTGGGGCTCCAGAGCTGGATGCGATGGACGAGGAGAAAAACAATGACCATGCAGAGGAAGCTAATGCCGAGGAAGAGGATGAGGACGATGATGGTGTCACCGAGGAGAAGAGAAAACCGGACGGGGCGGAAGAACCTCCAGCTTTCGGCGTGGAGGGAGACGGGGGAGATAGCTCCGTGCTTGAGGCCAAGAAGCAGGAGGTGACTGGCTCGATACGCGCTACTGCTGTGTTTTTATGTTTTATTTTTATTATATAAGGTCTCGGGTTAAGTTGATGTTTTGTTGTTATTGTTGTCGGGTTGACTTGTTTTACCACCGCCTGTGTACAGCTTAAAAAAATACCCTCGTGGTCTCTTTTCCGATATTCTGTTGTTTCATGTCGTCTTCGTCGTATGTATTTGACGTCGTTTTATTATTTTCCGGCAGGGCGTCGAGATACCTGTGCAGGACGAGAATGGCGAAGAGGAAGACCAGGAGAAGGAGGAGGGGGAGGTAAGCCTACCCACACTACGCAGTACAAGATCGTGTTCTGTTTATTCGTTGAATATCTGAATTGTGGCTGCATCATGTAGTTGGCCCCTTTCGAGGGTCCCTATACAAGCACAGCGTTCGAGATTAAGACTGGAGGCTTCTTAATTGGCGACTTCCTTCATCAGACTTCGGACATGTTCAGTATCGCTGACAGTGGCCAAAAACTATTCGCGGGAAATTTAGGTCCTTATATACAGCTTTCCTTACCTGTACTGTTGTGTTTGATGTCCATCGGATACGTTTCGGCCGCTGGAAATAGCTGAAACTGGTCATCGGTTCGCCGTCTACCAGACTCTGTTGGTTACCAACTTGCGTCGAGCAAACCACAGTCTCGCACACTGTCTTGTCACCAACTTGCTTCGAGCGAACCATTCTGGTAGAGTGTACTAGAAGGTTGTTCGCCCAATGCAAGTTGGTATTTAGCAGTCTGGTAAACGGCGATCTGTTGACGGGTTTGCTTTCTATTCAAAAAAAAAAAATTCATGGCCGGAAACGGTAGACTCGACAGATGTCGAACATTTTTCTAAACGTCTTATAAGCGATGTTGGTAGAACGGTAACCCGACACAGCGTGGGGCTGGCGGACTATCTAGCCTATTGGTCTCGCCGCCAGCGCTCTCTGTTGATGTTTTAGCGGGGGGGGGTGTTTCCCGCAGGTCTATCTGCCACATAGTTCCGCCAAACTATTGGCGTGTTCGTCTGCCATGACCTGCGCAGAGCGAAGATTGCCCGTATTATGATAGGAACCGTGGGGTAAAGGGGCGGTGGTCACATCGCCCGCCTGTACCCGACGGGCTGAACGCTGGCAACATGAAGATTGGCCACGGTAGACTACCTGTCTTTTTTCTTTTGTGATTTCGATTTCTGCACCACTAGTCGTACTTCTTTCCAAGAAAGTTGATATTGCGTAGCGCAGGCTTTCGCAATACCTTTTATTTCACCGTTTTTGCAAAGGATGGAAATTGAGCGGCTTTTAAAGCTCTGACCACGGTAAGCAGCCTGGAACTACAGCAGGGGTAGGGGTTGTGTCCAAATTGCCTTGGGGAGAGCGGTACCAACTACTCGTATAAATTGTGCATTTTGTTGATATTACTTGTACTATTCCACGCCGTCTCCAGACGACGATGTGCTTTCTGATTGGTTTTTCACCTGACTATGTATAGCTTCGTCTTGTATGGTTGAAATATCATATATATGACAATTTAAAATCTCTGAGACCAATACATGTGACGGTATTTTAACAAATATATTGATTGCTTTCAATGGCCTGATGCCTTTCAGGACGGCGGCGGTAGTGCCCCGGATGGTCGTGACGATGGAGGCGGTGGGGGTCAGGGAGACGAAGGGGATGGTGGGGAGTGGAGACCAGACATGTCAGGCGGGGAAGGAAGGGGTGAAGGTCAAGGAAACGATAAGAAGAGGAGGCCTGAAGCGCCAAATCCTTTCAGGTAAATATTATTGTATAAAGCGCGTAAAACTTCGATTTATTTATTTCTGTTTTGTTCCTTGGTTTCTGGATGTTTATTCGATGTTTCTTTTGCTTAGTGTTATGTGTACGTAGATTGTGCTTAGAGTTTGGATTTTATTCTTGTGAAACTGTTGTGATATGGTGTCCATATATAATCTTCCCGCAGGTCTATCTGCCACAGAGTTCCGCCAAACCATTGGCGCGTTCGTCTGCCATGACCTGCGAAGAGAGAAGCTTGCCGGTATTATGATAGGAACCGTGGTGTAAAGGGGCGGTGGTCACATCGCCTGCCTGTACCCGACGGGCTGAACGCTGGCAACATTTACGTTATGTTATTGGTTTGGAATTACATTATAACACTGACACAGTACTCATTTTGTTTATCCACTTTAGTTGAATGATTGGATAATATGCCGTACATTGATTGGTGACCTCTTTTTTTTGTGCCCGATGTAGCCGTGATTCATAAATTTGACATTATGCATGACCTTGGACATGGTATTTCAACTTTCCGGTTTTATCTGTGATTTCTTGCAGACATTTCTTTTCGTTGCCTGTTTTTCATATACTTTTTTTAACACCGAAGGGTGCCTGGCGACGCTATGCGGCATTGGCGTCGCCGATTGGACATGCTGAAGGATAAGGAGAAGACGGACGAAGGTAAGGCTGTGTCACTAATCTTAGATTTTGTTGATTGATTTGTTCTCCTCGTTTTCAAGATACTGCTGTACATTCCAAATGTGCGAACCGGTAGGGAAACCTTTTTATGTAGGCTTTTAGACTAAACATAACGATGCCAGAGATGTTTTGCGTAACTTGCCAGTATAGTACAACATCCACACAGAAAATGCTGAAAATCGGCAGGGCGCCTTGGCCAAACTGCCGTTGTACAATCATAGATACAGGTGTATCGATTGGCATTTTTTACCATAATAAGCGGCGAAACCCAGACGAAAGAGTTGTGACCAGATGATGGCGACGTTGCGTTGCAGATACACGATGTGAATATGTGATGATTTCTGCGGCTTAGTCGCTCTTCATGAGTTACTAACGCTTACACCCGCCGGATACGGTTTATACCTCGCTGGTGCTGTCGTTTAGCTGCCTTGCATGCACTGGTTTTCATTTGCGCCTTGGACCTTTTTCTTCGTTCTATTTTTTACCTGGTCGTTCGACTTAGCCGGAGGAGACGACGAAGAAGCAAAAGGAGGTGACCATAACGACGATGACGGCAAGGACGACGAAGGCGGAGAGGGGAAGTTTGAATACGTTACCGGCGATCAAAAGGGTTCCAGCCAGGTGGGTGCACCGCTTCAGTTTTAATTTTGGCTTACCTGTTGCATGTACAGACCAGGTAGTTAAGATGCCTATACGAGAGCTATTCATCTTCCGTCTTTGAGCCGGCCTTAGCGCCACGACCATGGCCTTTTCGACGTCCAAGCATCTTCTCGAAGAACAACACCTCCCTCCTGATGGGCTTTTGTAGGTGGTTTATTCCATCTTCAGTGTCCTTTAGGTGCGTAGAGGGCCGGAGTCGCTGTTTTTCCCAAATGACCCCAGCCTTTTTTTTTCTCCCTGGCTGGGGAATGCGGGCTGAGGCTCCGGACATTCCCAAGGGAAAGTTAAACCGTGTATAAGTAACACGACACGGTACATGAATTTAGATTGTGATGCAGTTGCGCATGAGGCGTTGGCTATAATCGGTTAGATCTTTCGAAACGGCGTCGGCTGGGTGTCCCAATACTCGTATTTCCATTGTTATTGGTGGTCTAATCTTCAATTCAACGGTCGCTTGGGCTATTCGCTTCATGGTTCACGTTTACATGAAACCGAAAAAAAAGGCTATGCATAGGCTGCCATAATCACGGATCACGTTTACGTCAAACCGGCAAAAAACATAAGCGTAGGTTGTCATAATCGCCTGTTTGTTTTTGTTGCTTTTTGACGAACGTTTTACATTGCATATTTTCTACATTAATTCCTAATGCATGTTTGTTTTGTACGTTGCATCCCAGGTGCTGGGTGGCGTTTCCGATGAGCAAGCTGCGGAATCGGCCGCGCACCAGACTGAAGCTGCGGAGGAGGAAGAAGCAGCCGTTGAGGACGAAGACGGTGGTGACGACAGTGACGATTTGAAGGCAATGCAGGGTGGCGATGAAGACCTGTTGAAGGAAACTACCGAGGCCGAAGACGAATGTCTTCAGGCAGTTGATGCCGACACTGCTGACCCCACCCGAAAAAGCGGAAAGAAACGAAACAAGGATGGCCATCAAGCAGGTAAAGTTCCCATGGGTTAATCAATTGGTGTTTGAATGTTGGAAGTACAATCAGATACAAAATGTTTACTATGCGAGTATCTTTTTTTTTGTGTGGGATTCTACCCGCAGGTCTATCTGCCACAGAGTTCCGCCAAACCATTGGCGTGTTCGTCTGCCATGACCTGCGCAGAGAGAAGCTTGCCCGTATTATGATAGGAACCGTGGGGTAAAGGGGCGGTGGTCACATCGCCTGCCTGTACCCGACGGGCTGAACGCTGGCAACATGTATCTACTTCTGTACGAGTATTTTCTTGTTTAGGTGTGGTTGAGGCCGGAAATACTCACCCCAAAGAAGTATAATTACCTTGTTTGGTTGTATGTTTGTTTTGACTGGATTCATAGCGTGTTTCAGCAGGCTTAAACTTTTTGCACATGACTCTTTTGATACATAGTGAAAGCTTGAAGTCACGCGGCAACGACTTGTACTCTCGTCAATGATACTCATGAATCACGACAACCGGTTTGATCAGCGCAGCGGTGTGTTTTAAACTTTAATTTTTTGTCTACCATTGTAAAATCATACCCTTTTAACCGTATATCCTGGATCCTGCTGCTCTGAAGGCGACGAAGAAACTGCCGACGTTGGCGTCGAGTGGCAAGAGGAAACAGATGCCGCAGTCGCTGACAAGAAAGTTGTCGACTTCGACTCTCTCGACGACCAACCGTCCGGAGAAGCTGACTCCTCCGCGAGAATCATTACCAACCCTCGAAGCGCTGACCCACCCGAAGAAGACGACACAAGGCAAGATCACCGCCAAACCACCTTGGATCGTGCAACTAACCTGCGAGAAGAGCTTCACACGATAGCCGAGGAATTGCAACGAAAAAGGCTGGAACGAGAAGGGGAAGTGCAGGAGGGTTTGGAGGAATCGAGGGAGCTTTGGGGGCGGTTGAGGGGCGTGACATCATCCTTGTCGCAGCGGTTGTGCGAGCAGTTGCGGCTTGTACTTGAGCCCATGGTTGCTACGAAGTTGCAGGGAGACTATCGCTCTGGGAAGCGGATCAACATGAGGAGAGTCATCCCCTACATCGCCTCCGGCTTCCGGAAAGACAAGATCTGGCTGAGGAGGACGAAGCCGGCCAAGCGCGACTATCAGGTTTGTCTCCTTCTATTTGTCTCCGTTATTTTAAAGGGCAAATTGCCCTATATTCGAAGTATTGTCGCTATCATATTTTTAGGTTTCTAATATTGGTGGATGCTGTTTGGGTCTGCAAGCCAACCGGTTTGGGAATTTGTTCCATTTGTGGAGGAACATGGGGTAACTTGGCTAAAGGGTTTGCCGATGATGACAACCATGACCTCTCCAGGGGCTTTGACCTGCGGGACCCCATGTATTGGTGTTCTCGCGCCGGTGTTGGACCCGCTAACTGGAACAAAAAACATGCCAAAAATTGTCAAGAGGTCTCTACCTGTATCTTTGTTATCCGAGTTGGCTGGTAAAATGGTGCTATATCTAGGTTATCGCTGTGTTCCAAGGATTTTTTTTTTTGCTATAGTTTTTGTTCTGTGTTTTTTGTCGTTGCTTTGTTCTGTTATTTTTTTTCACTGATATTTTTTGTCATTGGCGAAGGCCTTGCAAATAACTACTGGTACGAAGGATTTAGCGGTACCGTGCAATGGGCGTGTGTTAATATACACATCTCACGCCTGCATTACATTTGTTTTAAGGTATGGTTGCCCAACACAGGAGCACACAGCGTTCTTGGATTTTTCTTCATTTTCATGACCATTTATCTATTATTATAATAATGGAAACATCATACACCATCGTTTCCCCACCCGTCTGGAAAGCAGCCGCTATGAGATTGGTTTCTTCCAGATTTTTAGCTAATGTTATGCCCCAATCTGCTACGGTTAGCACACGTGAGTATCCCCACGCAGTCTAGACTTCCGTGACTCAAACCGTTTCTCGAATTTCACGCTCTGCGACTGCTCTAGATTCTTATGGCGATCGATGACTCCGAGTCGATGGTGGACTGT
Source organism: Costaria costata (assembly GCA_036873775.1). Classification (NCBI taxonomy): domain Eukaryota; class Phaeophyceae; order Laminariales; family Agaraceae; genus Costaria; species Costaria costata. The sequence goes on from JAYJME010000122.1 coordinate 25,875, forward strand.
GGGGCAGGCGCTCTCGCTCTCGCGGCGATGACTACCGTCGCTTCGGGTCTAACGCAACTTGAGGCTGGTCAGCTTGCGGTTGCTCGGTGAGTATTTTTTCGTGCATTATATAGCACGATTGATGCCATATCGTTGTTTTGCGCTCATATACCAATTGATGCCGTACAGTATTTGCCTCAAGGTTATCTGGGGTTTGTTTCTTTGTCGATAATAGCAACCCTGTTTTGTATATATATGTTTTAAACGATGAAGTTTTTTTAAATAAGCGTGCATGGTATATTACGTGAAGCTACAAGTTTATCTATTAATAGTAGTATGTCGTCGAGGAGAAACCTTGAATATTTGTCGTGAGATTTTTGCGCTGACGTTGGTGGTTGAGATCTTCAATAGACTTGTTAGTACAACTACGTAGTTTTGTTGGCACTTGTAATAGACTGCTTCATTACTACTGTAGGCAAAATAAGAACTGGCGTTTAACTACTCCGCAGTGCCTCGCACCTCTGTTTTTCGAGGTGCGCAATGGCGCACGCGGCGCTAAAACCTCGCCTATATCAGACTTAGGGCGGCAACACAGGGCAGGCTGGCATTAAGGAGCTCGCTCCCCTTTGCCTGTTCGCCTCTAACGCGCCCAACATCTTGTTTGTGAAGTAAAAAATGTGTAAAAAAACAGTTGGTTTAAGGCATCGGCCAAACAACACCAGCCCAAATTGCCTTCAAATTGCTTTCTACGGGATTACTTCTACGTAATCTAATGGATATGTCGGTAGATATTTCGACGTGAGCACAACATGCCGATACCGGTACTGTTGAACTGCTGATTGCAGTATTATGCAAGAAGGTTTATAAGGTGGCCCTTCATCTGCCTTGGTTGTTAAGGGTCAAAAGTATAATCCCCTCAAGTTGTCGACTGATCTTTTGTTCAAGCTTGACGTTTTGTTGTTGTTGAAGGTTCCCGGAATGTTTAATATTGGCATTATTATTATAGTTTTATTTGGAGTGGTAAATATTTCCATAGATCGTTTTTCGTCGAATGCCATTGTGAGTCTAATACTTCATTTTCTCATTTTAATAAATAGATTTGGGGAAGACCTTGAACTGCTGCATGGGTTCGGAGACGCGTTCACTGAAGAGGCTGGTGCTAAGATCATCGACGGCTTCACGTTCGACCAGTCGCGCACCAACACTGCACGCACGCTGGAGGGTGTTTCTTCTCTTCTCGAGGTAAGGGCTCATCATGGTCGTGAGTAGTAAGTACCAGAGTTGCTTTTTTTTGTTTGATTTTTATAGTTCGCACGCAGACACAACACACTACTTAGCCGGGAGGTTACGTGCCCTTTCTGCCTCAATAAATGTAAAATTTTCCTCCTAAAAAAAACAATTTTCGATGTACTTGTCGATGATACGAGTGTTGTCTATGATGCAAGTGTCCTATTAACAGTATGATTGATTGATGGTTTGCCTCGTAGTGTGTAGGGTGGCGCTGGGACAGGCTCAATGCTGGGCACTCATATAGAAACACAAAGGGGATGCATACTATTCGTCGTAAAAGGGGTAGAACAACATGCAGTAGCAAGTCGAGTAGTGCGCGAGCACCTCTCACCGTGGAAAGCTCCACAGAGAAACATGATTGTTGCATCTGTGGAAACCCCAAATGCCAGGCATAATATCTCGACACCGAGTACATGAGTACTCAACATTGCTTATCTTGATGTGACTTTCTTTGTTAACCTTGGTGCCCCCTTGATTGATATGCACTTCCAGGTAGCTCGCAATGGTTTGTCGTCGTCATCTGGAGGCGTCGGAAAGAAAGGCACACCGCGCCAACTGGTGCTGCTCCTCTCGGACGGTCGTTTCGACCGCGAGAACAAAGACCGCCTTAGGAAGCTCGTTAGAGAAATGAACGAAAGGGGGCAGTTGCTCGTGCTCATTGGTGAGTTGGCGTTTTTTTCACTAGAACAGTAAGGTGTAAGACAGGCGGTGGGCCTTTAGACAGGTGTGGCAGGACGTCCTTTGCAATTGTCAAATTTTTGCATTTTTTTACGTGTGCTGATGTTAAGGTCTGACTTGACTAGAGAAGCTTGCCCTCAAAGTATGAAGTTTGTTTGACGTATTTTTTCAATTTTATTCGTTTTGTTTCTGTTTTGCACGCCTCTATTTCTATACGCACTGCTTATTGTTGAGTCACGTGGTGACAGCGTGCGCATGGTTGCTCGAGAATCTAGCTGGGACACAGGGGTTAAAACAGTGCCTGTGCATCCCAAATGCTCTGAGCTACAATAATCAACAGAGGAAGCAGATGGTCCTTTGCGACTAGCATGCAACCTCCAGATCTCTTGCTATCCCATGTAAGTGCGATCAAAATGACGCGAGTTTACCATGGGGAGTTTGAGAACGTACATTCATGTATGATGTATCAGATAAAACTTGTTCGTTTTGGTATACTTCTAAGTGTATATTGGATTGTTAACAACAGCCTGTGCTCGACGGTTTAGCTTTATTCACGTCCTGCGGTATGCGCAGTGAGATTCTGATACGCCGCAACTTTTTGTAAACACGGTTGACAGAAAGCATTAATGAACGTTTGCATTGAGATTGATGACATTGACCCCTTTAGAGCCGGAAACGTTTTTTGTGGATCAAAATACTTGAAATTAGTGTATGGATATTTTTTAAGTAGTAAAAGGTTTAAGCTTGTTGCACGTTGAGCAATGTGGCATGGCCTGGCGTTTCCCTGTTTTGTTACGTGACACCGGTACTTGCCATTTGGACGTTTTGTTTCCGGCAGTTCTGGACAAGGAGGGAGACACCTCCATTCTCAAGACGAAGGAGGCCAGCTACATCAACGGGAAGCTCGTTCTTAATGGCTACTTGGACAAGTACCCCTTCCCGCTGTACATCTTGCTTAGCCACGTCGAGGCGCTGCCCGAAACTCTTGCGGACGCCTTGAGGCAATGGTTCGAGCTGCTGCAACGGCAGACATCAACGTAGATGCCACACAGCGATACTTGTGTTTGTAGGCCTTGAAGAGCGTGCAATGTATCCATCGGGGGCAGGGAATTTTCTGGCTGAGTCCAGCGAAGCTTCTAATTGTTGTTTCTATTTTAGTCCGTGGATGATACCGCGTCAGAAAGCAGTGTTAACCCCTTTAGAGCCGGAAACGATTTTTGGGCACAAAGCTACTTGGAAATAGTATGGGATACTTTTTGGGGGTAGTAAAAGGGTTAGTTATTTTGATCAGTAAAATGTTTCGAAGTCTCTTCGTGTATAGTATTTAGAGTTATTGGAGGGGTGGTGCTATGTAAATGTCTGTGAAGCTGTTGGTGTATTTGTTACTGGCGTGTTATCTTCCCTTGGGTAGAGCGCGACGCCCTTCCCTCTCAGGATTTTGAATGTATATTTTTTCTTTTTTAGGGTCCAGTTCGCTGTTGCGATTTTTTTTGTTTTATGTGAAGGCTGCGCAGCTGTGTTCGCGCCTTGCTTATTAATGAGAGAGCTCGAGATTAAGGCGTGTCGTCGGTAAAGTGGCATGAACGCCTTATTGATAATAACATAGCGAACAAAGGGAAACGTCCTTATGTCTATTTTCTATCGTCTCCGTCCATGTTTCGGGCTATTATACGGTAGCACCCATTCACACCCCGGACAGATCATGATCTAAATGATCTATAGATCATTTTCTTGAATAATACGTGTATATTCGTGTACAGGTCCCACGTGGTGATACATGTATGTAATATCTATATAATACAGATCCCTCTAGATCATGCATGTTGCTCCGGGCATGTATCATCTAGATTTCGTAGATCATAAAAGCGCCTCTGGCCAGCTGCCGACACCGACTGCGGCCTCATTGCCACTAGCGCTGTTGCCGCCCCCTACATTTGCCATGACTTGGCTTTACGTGGTTTGTATGCGACCGTGTGCTTGTGGAGCTGTGGCTGCTGGTTAATGGATGTAGCTTTTTAGCTTTCGTTTCGGTCCGCCACCACCGTGGGCTGCCATGTCGTCAATGTAGCTCAGATCTCGTAGACAAGAGTTCCGATGTACATATACATGTGTGAGGGTTGCTGGCCTGATGTTCTTGCGTTCGAGCAGGTACAATGTGGACGATACACGAAGGGGCAAACACTATAACGGACACGATGGGGACAACAATGGCCATTGGGGGTGGCGGGTACACTGATCACTGGGCTTTACACGTCTTTCGTTCTCTTGGTGGCGTTGACCAACGGCGAGCGGTCCCGAAACCATGTTAATGTTGTTGTACGCGAAGCCGAAGGCGTTCCCATGCTGGGGTCCCTTCCTGCCCCTATGATATGACGGCAGGAGCTCGTGAAAGCTTTCCCTCTGCCCATGCAAGTAGACCCGACGCGTGACACTGATCAGCACAGTCGTCTCGCGGCATCATCCTGGCGCCTTCCCTAACTGTAACACACCACCTGCCCTACGCATAACTATCGTCGGCACAAAGTTGGCATATCGCTCACAGCGTGGGCGCCTTCCCGTTCATCCTTAATCGTCGGCCCGACGTTGTAACACCCTGTCGGGATCATAACAAACGTATGCCCAGGCCGGGCTTCCTTGCCGTCAGGTGTGCCTTCGTCCTCGGCGCCCCCGTTGCGGCAACACCTCCTAGCCCAGGGCATTTTAGCGTCGGTGCCAAGCGGTCATTGCGGCGATTAACCGATCCCTCGGCGACCCTGTCGCTGTGATACCAAAGCCCGGCTCATGTGAGCATCGGTATCAAGCGGGCATCCCGGCTATATTTCTGTAAAGCAGCGCGTGCACCTTCCTTATCCGCCCCTCGCCATCGGCCCGATGTTGCAACCCTCCTCCTTCGGCGATGCTGACCTTAGACGGTCATGAAGAGTTTCTCTCTTGACCCTCGTCCGTTTTTCGGCCTTCCTCCGTCCGTCTCCATCGCCCCGATGTTGCGGCGCCCCTCCTTTCCGCGGTACTGACCTTGGACGGTGGTGAAAAGAGCGGCGGTCCTGACCCTCTTACGTTCTTCAGCTTTCCTCCTTGGTCCGTCGCTGCATCATACCCCGTAACACGCTCGGAGCCTGTACTCATCTGCGTGAAAGTTTATAAAAGCTGCTTTTGTTCCTGCCTCACCTGCATCTATATGAGGACCTCACATTTCACTGAGACTACAGGGAGTTCTACCAGTCCCTCGTCGTGTAACGTGGCCACACTGCGTACCAACGCACTGCGGTAAAGATATACGTTGTCCCGTTCTGTCCGTAGATTGAGGCGGCCGTCCTAGATACAATGAAACTGCGATCTATTAAAGGTCGAAATTGTGCAGACATTGCTTGTAGTACGCTCATCCGGTGTAGGCATGTGACGTGCAACACTGTTTACTGGTGCGTGTCCTGACCAAAACCCTCTCCGCACGACTCGCAGCTATATTATTGACATTTAAATATCCTTGCGCGCTGGCCTGTGTCAACATTGCAAATACCTTCACCAGACGTTTCTCACTGTACCTTCCACAACCCATTTCTGAGTAAGTTAGCATCCATCTTCCCCTCTTGAGTTTATCGACTTGAGTTTATCGAGATAGCTCCAGTGTGTACTCGTATGGGTGTTCTTCACATTAAACCGAACGTTCTTCTACTCGTCGACATCTGCACACCCATTGTCCGTGCTGATTCTTTACCCTAGGAGAAACACGCTCTGTGGTCACAAGCTACGACACAGATATGTAATGCATTACAATAATGCATTGTATTATACGACGCACTGTCATGCCAGCGTACTGGGTACGACAGGCACAACATAAATTAATATGCCAGCACCCAACATGCATCGAAAGAGAAGGCGAAATAAATAAAAATAAGAAAAACAAATAGAACAAAAGAAACGAAAAGCGAAAAGAAAAAAAAGAAAAAAGAAAATCAAGATCAAGAGGACAAAAACATTCCAACCGAAAAGTAGAGCCACAGCACGCGAGCAATAGCGTAAAAAAACAGAGCTACCCCGAGCACGACCCAGAATACACACGTAAGGCGGAAACAGAATAAGACAACGTACGGAGAAATAAAGAAAGAAGAAAGAAAGGCAGTCTCCTTGTACCGATATGATATTTTGATGCACTCTACGAGTATGCCTCCCTTCTTGCGATGATCGATGTAAAATATGGAATAACTGATTTGCACATAACATTCACCTTTTTCGACACCACATTCTAGAAGATCAAAGTTTGTGAGGAAAGTCGTACCCCCCTACGGTAATTATACAGCTTTTACTCCCTATCTGGTTTTACTCCAGATGGTTCCAGGATCTCTGATATGGTTCCAGGATCTCTGGTATGGTGATACAGGCGCTACGCGCACCGGACAGGTATAGGGTGGTTCCGCGCTACGCGCTCCACGGTTTATACGTAACATTCACTCGGTGTGTAGGATCCTATTACTAATGGGATGGACCCACTTTGGGTGGGACTATGGACCAAGTTCCCTGTGTCGGGGGTAAGGCCACGGTACAACCCTAGGGGGACACCGAGTGGTTAGCCTGGAAGGCTTGTATTTAAAGTGAATAGTAAATAGGAAGGAGATCATTTGGTGACAGAGAGCAGGAGTAAAGGGCGAAAATAAATATAGCCTTTCAGCTGAAGCTATACTATTTCTAGTATCTACATGTTCTATTTATAACGGTAGGAAACGGAAAACGTTAAATGTTTTTTCAGCAGAAGCTATACTATTTCTGGTATATACCGGCGTATGTTATAGCGATAGGGAACACGCTTTACGGAAAACGTAATACCTCCCGAACCAAACCTGTTAAGCCTCTTGAATCTATCTGATACCTTCACGGCAATGCGTTTGGTACGACTGGCAGATCACTTCGACGCATTCTTCAACGCGAAACACGTCTCAGAGTCGAATGCTTCCAATAAAGCTCCGCCAACTGAAAAACGTACAGGTTCTGGCGCCACCGATGTTATTGAACATTTGACTTCGGCGACAAAGGGTTGTAGTTATTTTGTATTTGGATACGCATTTTTTCCCAGGGATGGAATATCACATCCTCCCCTCGCGGGGAATAGAGCCAGCATCGCTGCTGGTATTATATTGATTTACCTCACCTTTAACTTCGACTCGTGAGACGTTATGAGGTATACCCTCCGAGACATGTTGGACGAGCCGTGGTCACCGTGGTATTTTCCCTTGCCACCCGCTCCCAGTACTTGCTGAATTTTCATCGCGCTCAGGGCCCAGCATTCTAACTGCCCATCCATGCATTTCATCCAATTTGGCTAACTCACGCTCGCGCTCGGTTCTTTGCCTTTATGGGAATAAGGGGTGAACCGGAAGAGGTCACCCACTGAAAAACATAATGCTACGTAACAATGGTAAAAGGAATGTTGCAGCGGGAGCACTGACATAACACTGACAGCCATAGATTCAGGGGATAAACAATATTTATATATAGCACCATAATCACTGTTGATTGAAGCGGGCATCAGCCCAGGAGGATATATGACCCAATCTCGAAAGTTGCGATTTACAAAAAAGGTACATAAAAATATTAGACCCATGGAAAGGATTAGCCATTGTTCTAGCTTCGCAACACAGAAGGTAAAAATCGAACCAGGTACGCAGCAGTGGCAGTGTACAGGGAGAACGCCGCTATATAAGCTGCTCGTCGGTGGCGGCGACACGGGTACATCCAGGCAAGCGAGACACATCTGATCATGACAAATGAATGTTCACGGTAAAAATACCTCAACCCGTACCTCAAGATACGAGACGGAAAATGTAGGGTTTTTGATCCATCGGAAGGAATAATATAGGGTTTCCACGTAAAAAAGACCAAAATAAATTCGGACCACCTCTAATTATTTGCCTGAAATGAGTACCTGGTCTTTTTTTAAATTCAGACAGCGTCAATTAATTCAAAATCCAAATTGTTCATGAAAAGTTTGAAACAACTATAAAAATTCAGTGATGCTGGCACTACACCTAACTAAAAACTAAAAACGAGGAACCTGGTTGAAAGACAGGGGCCAAAACAAATATAGAATTTGAGCGAGACATGTCTCGTACTGCTGTGAGCTATAAGAACAACGCCAAGCATCATCTGACAATGAAGCTTCCTCGATAGCCCCATCCCCAGCAATCTCGCCGTCCCCGCCATCCCCTGCGTCCCCCTTCTCCCCCTCCTCCGCGAACGTCCCGGATGCGTCCGGCTCCGCTCGCACGTCGTAAATTGAGGCTTGCTGGCTTGACAGGAAACTTTCGTCGACGCTAAGGGGCGACGCACTTCTCCCCCCGTACCTTTTCTCGGCTGCACCGGCCCGCCCACCGCCCCCTTCCTGTTGCTGCGGCGCCCCGTAACCCTCGCGTTGTCCCTGCTCGGGGGCGTCCTGGTGCGAGATGAATGCTTGCCTTCCGCTGCTTGGGGTATAGGGGTCGCCCCTCCCGCGTGCCGACGCCATGACTTCTCAAGACAGCGGTGCTACACAGCAGCACTACCACACTCTATACCCCCGCGTACAGTCCGCGAGGGTACGCTCGAAGCACGTATTGCGGTCAAGAGCAACGCCGTAGTAACCGCAAATATGAGGTACTGCTGAGTACCGGCTTTCGCCGAGTGTTCCGAATGCTAGTCTGCTTGTGCTCCACGCTTGCTGCTCGGCAGCCTGAGTTGTGCTCCGCGCTTCCTGCTCAAGCTGCTCTGTGCTGCTGCTGTGGTTCCTGTCGTCAGTGCTGGTTGATTCTTCTGTTTTTTGTGGGTTTATGCCGCTTTCCGGTCGCAACAAGAGCGGGCTATACTCATGCCTGGTCTAAATAATTAGGACCACACAAATCAAGAACTTTTCTCTTTTCTTGGAAAACAGACCACAAAAAAAAAAGGCCAAAATCTCCCAAAATCTGCGGAAAAACAAAAAAAATAACTGCATGAAAGATCTTGCCTAAAATGTTGGGGGGGGGGGGTTTACGAGGAAACCCTCTAATAACATGACATTTCGAAGGATATACAATGAATAATACGCGAAATCCTACCGAGACGCATACTGTATCAATAGCGGGCAACCGGCGCTATATTACTACATAAAAAACGTCAGCTTTGAGATCGAGGATTTCGTCGAAACTCAACTTTGCAAGCTGCGTGAGATACTTCGATCGCGCGCACTACGTACGTACGGGTTTCGTATATAACCTGATGGGGGATGTATAGTTCATATTGAGGGGAAGAAGACCTAACAGCCATCATCATTAAACTCGAGGAGTGTACAAAGGTTGGGCTATATATGGATGGGTGGGGATGGAACACAATTATTTCTAATGTCATCGTCGATCACTCATAAACCACTATAAAAAGTGGTATGCTATATGAATGCATATACTACGAATTAATTTGTTACGGGAAGCGAGCTTCGAGCTTCACGATTTTGTTATATTCTATATGATGCAACAAGTCAGTATTTCGGTTGAGGCATCGAAAGCAAGCGTATTATTGTCTTCCATTTCTATTTATTGCATCTCACGATTTTCTGGCCTTGCTTGGCTTCCAGAATCAGGGGGAACGGACGAGTTGGGTCAGCGGGGCGGTCCACAAGCAAGCGTGCAGATAGCGTTCCTGGCGTCACAGACCAAGTATGTATGCCGTGCAGTGTTTGGTGCAGGTGATTCAAAAGTTCTCAGATTCTCTCAGTTTCCGTGCTTTTCCTCTGATCGGCTACCTCAAAGCTCCCCTGAGCCCCCAGCACTCTAGGCCGATCCCCTCCTATGCTATCCCTCCGAGGCTCTGCAACTCCTGGCCGTTCACTAAAATATGGTTTGATGTCCCCTCTGACTCATCGTGACAAATGTATACGAAGTATACAATAAATCGGAAAGGGAATGCCGATTTTTCAGGCGGAAACATCAAAATCCCCACGACGCTCCATAGGGCCGTTTTTAACGACACGTATTTGGCGAAAAACTTGCCAATTTTTGCCAATTTGGCAAGTTTTTTTAAAATTTGGATTTGCCAAAATAGCAAGTTTTTTGCCAAGCTTTTTTTAGGATATTCCCCAAGCCCTTCGTTGGCACGTTTTTAAAAATTTGGACTTGCCATTTCATTTGGCAAGTTTTTAGCAAGACTTGAAAATAAAATTTCCAAAAACTTGCCAAATTCGGGCAAGTATTCAGAGTGTCGTTAAAAACGGCCCTTAGAGTAGTTTGGGTTAACAATTCGATCATCTACTCTAAGATCATACAAGTGGCAGCTCAGCCAACAATGCCAAACTCAGGCAATATCCCGAACACCATGAACATCCTCGAGAAGTTTCATTTATAAAAAAAAACATATCAACATATGCCGGCCAACACAAGAAGAGCGCTCGTTTCCTGCCCTTTATTCGGAAATCACAAACGATAGGTTGTCCGTATTTCGACGATGCAATAGACGTCATCCCCTTATTTGAAATTCGTTATACTGCTGATTTCTGGTAATTGTTTGGAGTAAAAATAGGTACCGCCTATAGGTATATTACCTCAATCCTTCAAAACACGTGCAGATGGGTTACTGTAACGTCTACCAGGAATAGCTCAAGCCGGGGAAAACATGTGCAGCTCGTGTAGCTCCTTAAATAGCCCGTTCTGGGCCAAACGAGCTATTTAGAACTCATTTAGCCCCTGCAGCTCACCCTGGGCAAATATGTGCAGCTGAGCTATCATATGTAGCTCAAACTTTCAAAACATGTGCAGATGAGCTACCTCCTATAGCTCAACCCGGGAAAACATGTGCAGCTAATGTACCTCACGTAGCTCACCAGTGAGCTATCCTCGAAAACAGCTGGCTCGAGCTACTGTGAGCTGATCTGTCCGAGGTGTGGAATATACAGTACACAACTTTCGTCGTCAGTGTTCCATCTCGCGATTCGACATATAACATAATTTGACATCCTTGTGTATATGTTGGTTAATCTCTAAAGGTGTACACGCAGTTGGCACAGGAGCGCGTCGTGGTGGCTCAAGACAGCAGTAACATAT
>JAYJME010000123.1:0-36782 GCA_036873775.1 Costaria costata
TCCTAATAGACACCTCCAACAGTTGGGGCGCCCGTTACGTTGTTTTCTATATATTGCAAAGAAACTTTTTTACTAATCCTATCCCCTTCCTGTTTCGCCGCCTGTGGCCACCCATCTATCTCCTGGGATAGCGATCGTTTTTTCTCGCTACTGTCTAGTGTACCAAACTTCTCCATGCCATATTCGTCTATTTTCCTCATGTCCTCTTCTACCACATCCCGTTCCTCCTTGTACATTTCACTCTCTCCCACTATATATGTGAATTCTACTCTTCTATTGCTTTGCCACAAGGGAAAATCTGTTTTATCTACTCTCCTCTTCCTCCCGGCTACTGGTATAGCTACTTCTTCTTTCCGGCAGGTTCAGGTCCCCTACAGAGGGGGGGGTACGGAAAAAACGCCTTAGCCTCGTTACCACTGCACCTCCGCTCTGGGCAAAAGGCCGTTCACTGGTCGAGTTAAACCTTCGCGAGTCGGGTCGGGTCGGGTCCGTCCGGTCGAATCAGGGTGACCCGACCCGACCCGACCCAGCCCGTGATAATTATAAAACCGCCTGCGCCGACCCGATCTACAGCAGTAATACGACGCGTGAGATTTCCAGAATCTCCTGACCCGATCCGCGGATCCATCTGGAGAAGACTATTGGGAATTTTACTCATATGCATGTATATAGAGCGTGTTTCTCCTAGGGTGAAGAATCAGCACGGACAATCGGTGTGCTGGATGTCGACGAGTAGAACAACGGTTTAATGTGAAGAACACACTCACACATATATATATTTGCATGTATATGTAGCCTTGTTTTGGATTTTGTGTCCTCCTCGCGTGTGCATTTTGGCTCGTGCTCGGGGTATTTCTTGTTGTCTTTGTGCTATTGCTAACCGAGTTGTGGCTCTCCTTTCCGTTTGGATTGTTTCTTTGTTGTCCTCTTCATTTTGTTTTATTCCTTTTGGTTTTGGTTTTCTTTTTTTTCCTTTTTTCTTCTTTTTTCTTTTCTTTTCGTTTTCTCTTTGATTTATTTCGCCTTCTCTCTTTCGATGCATGTCGGTTGCTGGCGTATGTATGCATGTTGTGCCTGTCATACCCAGGACGATGGCATGACAGTGCGTTGTCCAATGCATTATTGCAATGCATTATCTCTGTGTCGTGGCCTGTGACAACAGAGCGTGTATCTCCCACGTAGGGTGAAGAATCAGCACGGACAATGGGTGTGCTGGATGTCGACGAGTAGAAGAACGGCTTAGCGTGAAGAACACACAACACACAGCAGCAGTATAAATCAGACAGAGGAACGCGGGTCATTTTCTCAAAAAGAAAATATCGCAGACAAAGACAAACGCATCACCCCTATTATGGGCTACACCTACAGCAAGCCCAGTAGTATTCATAAATGACCTTTTTCTGTACCGTCGTAGGCCTGTAATAGCGTCACCCATCGCAGGTGTGAAAACGGCACACGAAGCATGGCATTAATATGTTCGAAATTCGAGGACACGATATATACGAAGTATATATATATATATATCGCTGCTCAGAACCGCATCAAAAAAAGGGGTGTGCAAACGATACCAGGGGGTAAGTAAGGCCCTGGCGGCCAAGACATGTCCTAAACATAAAACACGTCTTAAGAGCTAAGAGCCCTTTCTCAGCAGAAGCTTGTCTTAGACGCTGTTTCGTGTCTCTCGTGTCTCATTTCCGTAAGACAACATGCCTGCGCTCGAAAAGGGGCAATAAGACACGTTCTGTGCCCCAAAATAACGCCGTTATATACGAACTCTCTAAAAACGGGGTTCGGGGCCACCTCAGCCGAACTGCTCAGGGCTCAGCAGCTCAGCTCAGCAGAGTGCAGTGTTGGTTAGAAGGGGTAACATACTAAACCACGCAGTCAGCGAGTTCGACTACTAATAATTCCCATCGGCATTGATCTTTGGGCGAACCCCTCGCCAAGCTCCTCTGGTTTTTTTAAAAATAAAAAACTTCGAGCCTTTTTCAACCTCGAAACATAAGTGATCATGATTGGGATCCGAACCCACGCATACCATGCTCAGAGGCGAACAGTCTACCCATCAAACCAGTCAGCGGCTGACTGAGCGGTCTAGTATACTTCGTAGGTTGTCCCTTCTATTCAACATGCAGAGACAACGGTCCGTTGGGGAGACCACGATACCGCTCGGCACCATGTCTACGCAAGAGGACGGTCAAGGTAGCGCAGCGGCACCACCAGAAGTGATCGATCCGAGAGCAGGGACTTTGTTGACGCCTAGGAAGAGTTAATTCCAGTAACCACTTCAGGACACCTACTTTCACTGACAAGTACATTTTCTGCTTTCATACTTCTGTCGAATCCATTTTTCCTATTTTTTTAATTTTCCTAATTTTTTTTCATGACCCCCCTACGGTAATTATATAGGTTTTACTCCAGATGGTTCCAGGATCTCTGATATGGTGCTAGAGGTGCTACGCGCACCGGACAGGTATAGGGTGGTTCCGCGCTACGCGCTCCACGGTTTATAACATTCACCCGGTGCGTGGGATCCTATATTACCAATGGGGTGTGCCCACTTTGGGAGGGACGATGGACCAAGTTCCCTGTGTCAGGGGGTAAGGCCACGGTACAACCCTAGGGGAACACCGAATATTTTTGCACTGGTATGTATATATTTGTTCGAGTACAGCAGGGCAAATAATATAATCGGGGCGGGGTCATTCGTAGTGTAGATTGAAGTACGTAGGGCGGGAAAAATTTCAATTTCTCCGCTTGATAATTAATACTCGTATGGCTTTCAGAGTACAACACGTATTTATATAAATAGCAATAGTATAACAGTTACTTTCCGTCGATGGGCACGTAATTTGCGCATAATTTTCCTGCGACACCCGGCCCCCATTTCGCACATTCTTAAAAGCGTACGATACAACGCCATTTTTTTAATTAATCCATACTATTTCAAGATATTAATTAGTTTTCACCTACGAGGCACACGATATCGACTATTGTTTTTCCGGTATAATAATATGGATTCTGTTTTTTTTGTCTTGATTGTGATTTGGGGTTTGATCTTTCGCATTTTCGATTCTGAGTGTTGATTGTAAATTTTATTTGGCGAATTTAGGTGTGTGATTTTTGGAGAGATGTTCAGTCTTACTGCAATGTTAATTCCGTCAGAACAACAGTGCAGGGAGGATACTGATTTAGGTATACTTCGTATATTATTAAATTTTTCCTGAGTAAATGATAATAAGGCATCACGCGGTATCGATAATAAAGCAGGGAGGGTGTTCGTTGTGCTTACTATTGGATACTGCCTGGATGGCTTTTGGATATATTTGGGAGCTCCAACGGTATGTTAGCTTTATGTTGGCGGGAAATCCAGTGCGGGAAATGCCGTCTGGAGAGATTTTAGGCGGTATTTCGCTGTCTTTTCGTGTCCATGACTACTAACTTCTCTACTCGACAAGGGACGATAATATGAACATGTGTTTTGTGGATGTCTACCAATTACTTGAGCACGTCAGCAGTGTCGCAATTTGTAAGTCCCGTCAACGCTTCAGAGACAAAGTAACACAATTCGTGAGATGCTAATGACATGTGTATGCTTGAACTATGGTAGTTTTTGGCTCTTGTCGTTTGAGATGCCAAACTTTACATTATATATTTTAGGTCTTGGTACTGGTTGATATCTGAGTTTCGAGACTCTGGTGTTCTGAGGATTGCACTTATATGACGTGATTTGTACCCGGTACGTCTTAGCAGACTTCGACATGCGGACCGGTATGCCCTGGCATGGCTATAAAACCCGGATGATAGATATGCGTACTGAGGGATGCGACTTAAGTTTGAGGTACTGGTTTTACATTTTACACTTGTTCCGGCTATATTTCCCTCAGCTGAGCAGATGACCGTTTGATTACCGGGCAGATGTCCCTAGTTACGGTGGCAGGGTGTTTATTACTGAGCTGATGTTAGAGTTAAATCCAGTTAAGTTAAGGATGAATTTGTGATTCTGGTTTTTGATGTTTGGGTTCTCGGTTCTTGAGGTTGGGTTTTGAGGTTTGATTCTGAGAATCTGGCTTTTGATATTTGATATTGAGTTTTGAGATTATGCTTTTACGCTTGTTTCGGCTCTACTCCACTCAGCTCATGACCGTTTGATTACCGGGCAGATGTGCCTAGTTACGGGGGCTGAGTGCTTATTACAGAAGTAATGTTGGAGTATACTTTGGGTCTTGGTGATTTTGGTGATTTTAAGTTTGGATTACCGCGATATAAGAATTTACGCTATCTAGGTTATCCCATACACCGACCAGGGAGACTGTTGAGACTACTCATGTACTCGATGTCGAGATATTTTTGTCACTGTATTTGGGGTTTGCACAAAGACCACAAGCATGCTTCTCTGATGACCTCTCCAGGTTGAGAGGTGCTCGCGCACCACTTTTATCTGCTTCTTCTTTTACTCCTTGTGCGACCGATAACATAAATATACCCTTTGTGTTTCTACATCATGCGTTCCGGGCAGTGCGCCTGTCCCCGCACCATCCTACACACTGGGAGGCGACTCATCTACTGTTACGTCGTGGGTTCACGTTATGGCTTCAAGGTACCGAGTTGTATTGATGTGCCGCAGCCCTGTTCCACCAGGGACTTTGTGTTGTGAGGCGGCCATGTCGTGAGGGTACATCCTAGCTTCAGTGTACTGAGATATATTTAGGTGCCGCAGCCCTAATCTCCCCGGGACTGTTTGCTGTGTGTGGACCGAAGGTGTGGGACGAGAATTTCGCCAGGGTGAGAGCACTGCGGTGTTAATCGATCGTCATGTAGATTGGTTCCATTTGAAGTCACCCAGGACAAACACACCGAATGGTTTGTTTCTGTCATGTCGCTCAAGACGTGACATGACGTTCCGGTAGCCATGCCCGCCTTCTACTATCCCAACGCCCGGCACAATCATCTACCATTAACATTGCAGTGCTACACCTCGCCCTCTTCGACTAAAGCTTGTACCCTTACACACCCTGCGGCCTACGGTACCCAGTCTCAGAGGCATGAGCCCCTCGATGGTGCCTGAACTTTCAACCCCTTGTGCCTTCACCATTTATCCACGGCATACCAGGTATATACGGCCGAAATCGTAGTGACACTCGCTCCCTTGCGCCTGCTGCAGCACATGGTGCCCAGTCTCGCACGACGGAGCCCCTCAATGATCCATGACCGTAGCTATCCCAACACCTTGATCATGCATTATATTGTCCATGTTTTCATCGGCCGAGTATTATCCACGGCACACCAGGTGTGTATGCTCGAATTCGTCAGGGCACTCGCCCTTTCAGCCGCCAGGGCATACGGTGTCCCGCTTCGCACTATGGAGGCCCTCGATTTTTCAATTGGTACCTCTATGACTGAACCATGAATGTATGCCTCCAACGACATGTACATAAACATGAATGCGTAAACCATCCGCAGACAATATGTATCCCGTTCTGAGCAAACCCGCCCCGCTCGCCTCCAAACACAACATGCTGGGTGGGAGCATCGTAACGTCCGGTCAGTTGACTGGAAAATGTGCTAGTCAGTAAGGGTCGATAGCCGACTAGCTGTCGCTGCTTACAGTTTACAACGCGTAAGAATACCCAGGCAATACTCACGAGTCTCGTGTTGGAACGATCAAATTCACAACACGTCAGATGTGTGTTGTCTCCTGCTCATAGCCTAGTCGAACAACAAGTATCTACTGCAATACCTAAGATTGGCTTAATGTATAAAATACATAGGCGTCTGAGTCGATACCTAGAATTATGTATGTGTCACAGTTTTTTGGAGGACAGTGTATCACAATGAAACGGGTACAACACTGGGAGGTTCGTATTGTTTGGACTGCTTGTATGTTTTCTTCTTGATGCAAATCAAATGATTTGCAAGAAAAAAAATATAAACTACCCGTTCCAAAAAAGCGAAAACCCCCGAGAATGGCACAAGCCGCCCTCTTCTGCTCGAGGTGTCAAAACATCGAATGTAATATGAATATCACCCTCAGCTGGTTCGCTGCAAATAGAGCTGCCAACCTCGTCGGTAGGGTGGGCGCCCCAACGTCGCCCATGCTGCAGAAAGGGGGTTCATAAGTGGACAGTGCGTGTACGCGACGAGGACAGGAGTTGCCCCACGCAACTGCTGTAGATGTCGACAGACCCTCTTATCTTCGGAAAATGGGTTCGGCCAGCAGATTAGCTGGCCCCTCGGACGATATGCAGCTTTCGCTGCGCCTGCTGTGTTAAGCTGTGAGTAAGTCGCTATGCAGGGGAGGATACGCATATCCCCGGGGCAACCGCCAGAGGACCAACAACCACGAGGCACACGAGGGGGGCGTGTGGGCGCGCGTGCCGGAGGGGTGCGGAGGAAGGTTAGAGAGGATGAATGCTGGCGAAACGCTGCTCGATGAAATCGTTGTAATCTTGTTACGCTGCTACCGACTCCTCACGTACGGCGACGTAAGACCTATTAGACAACGCCTTTAGCCGGGTGATATAAGTGAGCGTCGTTATGGGTATCGTAACCATTCTCATATGCCAGGCTACTGCTGTCGAGTGAAACCAGCGCCTTCTTACGTTTACGTATACTCCTCCTCGTCGATATCGCCGTCGAGATGGATGTGTGCCGTCATCGTGAAGGAGTCAATGTTGAAGCGTTTAGAAATGACGCACAGCCTGATAACTCCCGGCCCGGCAACCATGCCCCCAGTTGCTCCATCGTTGCTGGAAGAAACGACAAGTGTGTACGACGGAGGCAAATATATGCGTACTGTTGATACATGGATGGGCGATTGGGATACCACTTTGATCACAACGTGGTCCTATGGAAAATGAAACACAAGGAGCTCCCCACGATTGAACATCGCAAGCTAACCGCCATGCAGCAACAATCTTCAACAGAGTCGAGGGCGTTCATCGACGTTGCTGCTTCTTCTGCTGTATTGGGATATTTTGAGATTGTGGTTCGGGCACTACAGTAGATTGGGGTCCAACCAGTTTAGTCCCAATTACCCGCCTCGTGTGAAACGTTGATGAACAAAGTGACAACGCCGTGATCGGAGACCACAACCTTTGTACATTTTGCACACTCACATTTCCACGGCGCTATAGCGACTCCACCCGTCAGACGGGGCCGTCACGATCCCGCTGAGATACCTATCGTAGTCGTCGCAGTCCGTTCCACCAGCTACGATGTGGAAGGAACCAAAGTCCTTAGGCGGGCCAGACACCAGGAAGCTGAAGTCAAATGCATGCACTTCAACAGGGCGAGGGGGGAAATGCAGGTCTTGGTCAGATGTGCTTGCTGTAGTATGTAGGCGCTTTCGGAAACACCGTTAGTCGAGCGAGCTATAAACATAAGGCTTGGTGGGTCAGACGTGTGATAGGAAGGTGGGACGGATGGACGCGGAGAGTGCGTGTAGACAAGGTGATTCGGCTATTTTGATGTCGTCGCTACAACAGAAGAATGGCATATGGACACTGTCGAAATTACGATATTTCATTATGAGAACGCGAAGTGTTTTGTTGTTTTCACGCTTGAGTCATCGCCGTAGCTTGGTCCGTCGCCGCAAAACCCGGGTCCGAACGTTCTGAAAAGCAAATGATTTTTTCTTGATCAAGACGCAGATATTCAGAAGAGGGAGAAATACCGCAATCGTCCGTCCATTCTATTACTATCAATGCCTTTATCGTACCGTCTTCCGAAACGTCCACCGAGTATTGCAGGTATTCGCCGGCTCTTGTCCAGCCGACGAAGTAACCATCGGTGGTGCTCCCCACATCAACGCTTTCATCAGTGCGGAACACCTGCCATAAGGTCCAGAAATGGCTGTAGAATTAGTTGTGAAGTACGGAGGCCTTTCAGACGGCTTAAGGGACCTTACCACACTAACTACAAAAAGAGCGGTACAGCTCGATGGAGTAATGGTACACCGACGCACGTTCACCATTAGATTATCAGTCTGAATTCTTCTACTGACAACAAAGGTCTGTTGTTCAAGGGTTGGACAAAATGTTACGCACGTTGCAGATCACGCCTTGTTCCGTCTCAGAACGCGCGATAGCATGAGTATATAACCTTAAGTGGACATTGACAAGCGTTAAGGCTCCGTATCTCAGTC
Source organism: Costaria costata (assembly GCA_036873775.1). NCBI lineage: Eukaryota > Phaeophyceae > Laminariales > Agaraceae > Costaria > Costaria costata. The sequence continues at coordinate 8,147 of JAYJME010000123.1, forward strand.
ATGTAAGGAGTTAATGCTGGAGTTTAGCTACGCTCAGCTTGTAGCCTCGATTCATCGAGTCGGCTTGTCGCAGCCAAGGCAGTGCAAAGTTTTGAAAAACGTAGATAGTCAATATTCCAGGGGAAAACACCCCGCCGGCGCAGCCATTGGTCTATGAACTATCCGATGCATCGTCGGTATCAAATCACACGGCTTACCTCTCCCGAATTGGCAGTAGTTGTGTCCGAATACGCCAACCCTTGCCCGCCGAAGTCGAATTCCTCCGCCTCAATGACGCCGGGAATGACTGCAGGGGTGCCGCTGTAGGGGGTCGACACGATCTCGGCTGCCGACATAGTGAAGGAATCGATGTTGAAGTACTTGGAGAGGGCGCATAGCCATATTTGGGTTACACCAGCGTCCAGGCCACCGTTGCCTTCGCCAGACCTTTAACGGCGATTGCGAAGACACAGCAAATGCGGGGGAATCTGCTGTACTAAGCATAACCTACACAAGCAGGGTATAAAATGATTGGGGCATGAATAGGTTTGTGGGCTAGTCGTGGGTTCTGGTTGTTATGGTCCCCCAAAATGACATGTCGGTGACCCAAATGCCCGGGTGGATTGTTGGGAGGTCTTGGTCTTACAAAAAAAAGTAGGGCTCTGCCTTATGATTTCAAGCATTTGATTCACGACACCCAGCCCAGGAGAAACCTTTGTCTTCAAGGTTATGTTTCGTTTTAGGGTTTAGGAGAGGAGTTCCACTTTCGAGCTGAATCATTTTGCAATGACGGGGCTCGTCTGTTGAGGAATGACTTAATTTATTGATTTTAACCCAATGTGGTTCCCGTAAGACTAAGACAGTAGGATATTCTTAGAAACCTAGCCCACCGGATGCTCTGTCGGCTTTATCGGACTTAACAAAAATTGATCGCAACGTCGGTTTCTTTGCGCGGTATAAAGCTTCCAAATTTAGGAGCATCATATTTGTATGGTGCCGCTCCTACCGTAGCACTTGTCCGGGAACTCATCTTATTATGTTTTTTGTCTGCTCATCCTGTTTATCCTTGAGGACAAGGATAGTGGCATATCGGATGCCTCCATTTTTGTCAGAGAATGAGCACCAAAATCATACGAAGATACCATTTCAAACGGAAAAATGACTCGCACAATATCTGCCCGCATGCATCTCGAGGAAGGAGCGAACATAACGGACATTAATTCGATTAACCAAATCGATGGATCTACAGCTGTAACACGCCAGGCACAACGCAGGTCTGGCCCAGAGTTTGAACAGACACAACCCCGAACGATATCTCCGTACCTAATCTACCCGAGTCGCGAACTAAGAGCACGCGTCACACAGTAACAGACCAACCACCGACCGTTACACGGTTGGCATGAACAACGTGCATAACTCACACGCCAACATTCTCGTATTTGGTCCACCCTCCGGTATTCGGCACCGACACGAGCCCGCTGAGATCAGTCGTGTAGCCATCGCACCCGGTTCCGCCAGACACTACCCTAAACGAAGCAGAGTCTCTGTTTGAAGCGACCAGGAAGGTGAAATAAAACTCATAGACTGGGACGGAGGGAATGCGTCGAGGGGTGGGTCAGAATACGATACGTTAGGAATAATAGGTTACGTTGCAGGGTTTTGGCGTGATCGTACCGTGAACCAAGTGCACAGCTCAGACGTACCATCCCTAGTTGAAGCACACGACGAGTAGACACAGCCATGAAATTGTTACTGCCATAGAAAGCGAATCTCATTGGCCGTGGGGCTTAATCGAGCGAGTACCAAGAATTGAGTAACTGGAATGGTTTCTAGCCATGAGATCACCTCATCAACCCCTTAATACAGCGGATCTTATCGTGCGCCGACTACAAAGGAAAGCAAGCAGCCATGGCGTGTCTCGTACCGGGTTGGGTTACGTCCACAGTGTATCGAAGGTATTCGCCATCATCGAAAGCGCCGACCTTGTAACCACCTTCCCTGGCCTTAATGTCCACGTCTTCCTCCGTTCGGAACACCTGTCACCCATGGTTTACCAAGGGGCATGCATGTGCGCATCTTTGAACAACAGGTTACACACGCCGAGAGTATGATAGTCGTTTTGAGATAAAATATTGTATTTTATACCCAACGACAGGTAGTAACAAAATCGTATACCCGGTAGTGTTTAGTGTTATCATTCTAACCTCTATTAAGCTCATGTGTGTGGGTTTTATGTAGCACAAAACAATACGCAGACCGAGAAGGGTGAACACATCGTGTGATGTCAAAGTGGCTTAGTGGCTCGCTTTCGCGAGGAGGAGGTTTTCGGGAATCGTGCGCTGACGGGAGCGAAGTCCCGATCGTTTGATGGCTCGCTTGGGCGAGGAGGAAGTATTCAGAAATCGTGAATTGGTGGGAGAAAAAGCACTGTGTTTATATTGCTCGTTGTGGCGACAACGGGGTTAATAGGAGTCGCGATTCGGTTTGAGTGAATGTCGCGACGGTAGTTGTTGTGCAGGTCGTACGGTATCATTAGATTTTGCTTTGTGCAAATGTGTCCTGAGGACGTGGAATAATTCTCCAATCTTCAACCCAAACGTGTCGGACCCAAATGCCACAACGTGGCATGCTTGACAATGGTTCCGTCCGTGTCTACTTCTACGATTGCGGTGGTTCGGGCCCGCATGTCATTGAAAGTCTTGAAAGCATCCAGCGGTTGCTGGAGGGCGACCTGGACTAAGGTTTTTGCCTCTGCTTCGTCCTCGCCGGCTGTATCTGGGAGTACTAGGAATCGGCCGGTTATACTCTGCTCTCTTGATACCGCCGTGTGCCCTTGTCTTTGTGCCAAGAAGCCTCTAGTTTGTATCCACAGGGCGAACGCGTTCAAAACCTCCTCCGTGAACCCTGCGTACGGTAATACATCCTGCTACCATAATCGGCCATTTCGTGACAGCGTAAGTCCCACTCACGGCTGCACCACGACGGCAGTAAGGCATTTCTGCGCCGGCACCAGAACAGTGAGGGGCATGTACTGACACTCCCACCTCTTTAAAGAAGGCACGCTGAGACTGCACTTCGAACGCAGACAAACACTTCCCGTTGTTGAGTCACTCCGAAATATCGAACACCATGTAATGAACCCCTCGCCCCCTCCAACATATGCAGAAGGCGACAGTCAGGCTGGGTGCACATCGTGCTGAGTTGGGCAACCGTCTTGACACGGTCTACGGTGTGACATGCTTGATGATGCCGTCGGCGATGCTAGCCTTGACCCCTTTAGGTGAACATTTCGTTGGAGTTTGGCTGGGATGATACATAGAGTTCGGTGAGGTTCTACCGTAGAAAGGTTAGTCAACGTTCCTCCAGCGTATACGCCAATTGGGTAGCCTGCAGGTGCAACACGTTGGAGCCGCAGCAGGTTTTGAGTTGACTCTAACGGTAATAATACTGGCACTCCTGTTGAACTGGCCGAATGCAGTAAAACACGAGGCATGCTTACTAAATGATCAACCTAATCAATCATGATGAGCAACACTGTAACAGAAACAGCAGCAAGAGTTATTTTATTACGAACACTAAACTTGGAACTCATTAGACAATATTCGCTGTAGTAAATACGTGAAGCAGTGCGTACGTCGATGTACCTTTACTCGCGTACTCGTACCTAATGTATAGGAGCGATCGTGCTTCACTTGCGACGTACCTGGTATCGGTAAAACTTACCAGTACGAGACAATAATGTTATCAAAAGACGTTCAAAAAATTAAAACGTACCAGGGAGTATTATATAGGAGTACTCGTACACTACGAGGCATCAGAGTATCATAATCGGCACCACAGAGGCACCTGCTAGAAATACTCTTACTTGCGACATATATCGTTGGGGGAGCAGATAACCAGCGAGGTCCCCTCTGGAAAGCAGCACACCAGCAACAGCAGCACCAGCAGGTTTTGGTAGCAAGCCACATAGTTGTGGCCTTGCAAGAATGTACCACAAACTAGCCTTCTAGATCGGAGCTTCCACAAAACCGTACACAACACACCCATACCACAGCAACATAGCAAGGGAACACAACACACACCAAACAGCCCACAGGACTCAAACACAGCAAATCACAAGAGCACACAGAACACCGCACTCCACACACAGCACAGCACACCCATAGCACAGAAGAGAGCGCACGACACAAATAAAACAGGTTTGTTGGTCGGTCCCTATCACTCCAAATCACTTAAGGGGACCTTGTGCGGGTGGGGCTGCGCTGGCATGCTGGTGGGTCACTATCGCTTTTATTCACTTGAGGGGATCCGGTGCTGGTGGCACTGCGCTGGCATACTGGTAGGTCGCTGTCGCTCAAAATGACTCGAGGGAATGTGATGCTGGTGGGACTGCGCTGGTGAGGATTCGGACAACAAATAGAAACGCCGTGCTCAATAGTGTTCTTAATCTTTAATAAACAGGATAACATAACTCATTATCTATACTGCAATCAAGTGATGGGCATCCTCACGATGCGCTCCGGTTTTGATATGCTGTGGAAATAACTGGTTGTACAGGTGATTTAGATGGAATTCGGTCACTATCGTCGAAACATGCTGTGATCAGAAAATTGAAGGCATGAAGTCCACCGGGACACGTTGGCCACAAGTCGGTTCATGTTATTGAGATGTTGGTGCAGTGCAGCGCCCACGACAAAGCGGAGGTTCGATGACCACCAAAACAGGAGGAATATTAAAACAAGTAGTCAGGCCTCTATATAGATTAAAAGGAAAACGATAAACGTAGCTCTATACTTGTAGGTGTAGCATTACGTTTAGCGACTTCACTGTTTTTCTTGCTTTGAAGATTTACTGCTTGTTTATGCTCCCACACTTCACAGCCAATGACAATCCACCGCAAATCATCTACCGAAGACTCGTACGTTGATGACAGATACACATCCTTCGGCGCGAGGTCTTAGTGACAGCTATACCCTCTCTAATATTTCGGGTTCTAAATACCCTTTCTTGACAATACAAAATAAACACGAAATGTTTGACAGGGACGTTTCTTCGGCTAGACCTGACACCGCAGTCATCTAGTCGACCAGCCGACCGACACCATGGTCGAATCATTCCAGTATCTCACCCCTCCCTTGTTGCCAGCAGTGGAGTCGAAGTATCCTATGCCTTGCCCACCCAAGTCAAAGGCTTCAGCCTCGATTTTGCCAGGGATCTGCGCTGCCGTGCCTCCGTACGGGCCACCCGGAATAGTACCAGGAGGCGGTGGGGTCGGTGCTGGGGTTGGAGGTGTTGTCGGCGCTGGAGTTGGAGATAGGGTCGGAGCTGTGGTCGGAGATGGGGTCGATGGGGCTATCGTCATAGTGAAGGAGTCGATTCCGAAGCCTGATATTACGCACATCCAGATGTACGTTAAACCTGCGTCAAGGCCACTGTTACCTTGGCCGGATCTGAAACGGAAAGGCGGTGAATCAAGCACCGGCAGCGTGAACGACATAAACTGGTGGTTGCTGCGGCGCAACGTTGTTGCCAAGAGCAAAAATATTTTCTCTTCCCCTGTAGCCGAGGTGAGAAACGATCCAAACTCATTTTTCCCGCAGTGCGTTGATGCATAGCGATACGGGCGGGACTGCATCGGCGTTCGTGCTGGTGGGACACGTGAAGCAACGCGCAAGGCTCCTCAAGAGTTGGATAGTACGCCTTGAACAAAACCGAATGGAATCACCGCAAAAAACTCGCGAACGACCCGCACACACCTCGAAATACCACAACCATGTTGAACATACTACGGTTGGTTGAAGGGAACGTCGGAGACTTACACTGGGAAATCCATGAAGTTACAATCGCAACCGGTATCCGGAACGTTGACGAGCACGCTCAGGCTGGGGTTGACATCGTTGCACCCGCCCTCACCAGCGATGATTTTAAACTGGCCACTGCCATGTTCTGCAGCTACCCGGATGCTGAAATCGAACTCATCGACTGCGACGGGGAAACGGGTGCGATGAATGAGGTACGCTGTTCGTTTTACGGCTTAGGCGAGTGACCGGGTGCATAAACCCAATTGTGTCTGCCTAAATGGTCTCCTCAACTGAAAGACCCCAAAGGTTAAGTGATACGTCACGTGTTGTTAACTATTGTATAGTGATATTCGTTGTACGATTAGGCCATAAAATATTTCACCCGAAGAAGGTTCTGCTGTGCCTCCAAGTCAGTGTTTTGGTGAGATTTGGGGTGCCCGAAGTGAGGAGCATCGTCAAATGTAGGTGAATCCCTATCGTGGCATGCGTCAAATACCGCGAGCGGTGACCGCAAGGATACATCGCACAACTGGCAGCTAAAAATCATTTTAATTTCTGGAAGAACCATTATAAGCACGACGATTAACATGTGCCATGATGCTATCCAGACCAAACAGTACACAGTTGATGGGAATGTCACCGTGGGCAGGCTTGTAGCTACAAGGAAATCTCCAACCACATGGCGGTGTTAATGGCTTTGGAGATAATCGAGCTTTTCCACGAAGAGCATAGGAGTTTACAACGAGCAAGAACTTCACTGTAAATAATGCAAGGCTTTGATGTGTGTGGTTCGTACCGTCTGTCGTAACGTTCACGGTGTAGCGCAGCCATTCGCCGGGAAGGGTATAGCTGAGGACATACCCACCTCCAACGCCATAGACGTCCACGCCCTCGGATGGTCGAAAAAACTGCAAGATGGTTCAAGCAGGGTACCGCCGAGGTCTTGTTCAAAAGGGTACTGATGTCAATGGAATATCGGGCGGTGTATCGTGTTGTACCACAACAATTTTAGACACCAAATCAATTATCGTTAATGCAGTCAACAACACAGTGGTACCGGTGTCGTCGAAATGCTCGACATGGAGAAAGGGGGAGCGAGAGAGACAGTTTCTTGCCTCCTCGTGGAGCTTGATCAACACGGAAGAACAAAACATGTATCGTTTCCCAATCCGTCAAAGTGCACTGATACGAACGGCCCCTGGTACTGCGTGAGTCTCCACACACGCGTGGCGCACTCGTCAGATGGTCGACTATGCGAGCAGCGCCCCCCCCCCCCCGCACCGCGTCTGCCCCAGAGACGACATAGTGTCCTCTAGGACGTTGCGCTCCGCACGCAATCACATCAGATGAAACTCCGTGAACCACTGTACCCCCGGCATCGGTCAAGGACAACATTACTCGTATTGGCTGCGTTATCTAAATACATGATAGCGAGCGACCGAACATTTCGCCGGCAACTTCAGCACCCACCACCTACCCCAGGATTCGAAGCATCTGTGTCTGAGTAAGCCACCCCTTGACCACCAACGTCAAACTCTTCGACCTGTATTACGCCGGGGATCTGCATGGCCGTGCCTCCGTAGGGAGAGCCAAGACCTGTCTGTTTGGTGGGATATAGCACGGGGGTCCAGTGATGGTTGCAGATTTGTTTGGGTCTGTTTATGGGGACTTGCACTTGTGACTCCGTTCCCCTGATGCATGACGGCGAGAACCGTAGAGCATCGCACTCAAAGTCGACCTGTCTCGTCACCGCCCAACGCAGACACCAAATACTACAGAGTACAGTGCATCGATTTCGAAACAATAGATATACAAGTGGCAGTTATAGTCATACGGATCTGGGTGATGGAATAGAATACACTGTAGATCTACGGAACAGTAACAAGGGGGTGAGACCGAACGTTATGGTAATACGATCATGATGAATGAAATCTCCCCATTTTTACCCATTCAAAGAAATTTTCTCGTGGGCAGCTCGAAATCGGAAATTCGGTTGAAAGGATTTATACGGGCTCTCTCCCTGAGGTTCCTAGCGCACCTGCTCAATGCTACAGGGGCACCATAACTCGTATTTAAATCCGAGGCAAGATTGGCAAAAAAATGTCAGCATAAGGAAACAATACCGATATTTCCCATACATCTGGCCAATATACGATTATACATGGTTCTACGTCAGGTTTTTATCTCCTCAACATTTCCGAAAGAAACCAAAGACAGCCCCTGCAGTAGTAGCCAGGTTGGCACGCAACATCTGGAAGAGGGCTCGGATAAAATCTTTTCAAAAAAAAAATCTGATTTCGGGTTCTCCGCGATGAAAATGGCATTGAATTGGCAAAAATGAGAGGCTTTAATTCATGAACATCGTATTGCCATAACGTTCGGCCGGAGCGGCAGGCCATAATTTCTAGGTTATATCCTTTAAATCAAACGTTTGTTTTGGTTGTGAGGAAGAGGCGCCCATCGGTGTCAGCAGCAGCCGCCGTCTTAGGTACGTGACCACAGAAACACGCCCGTAGCGCGACAAGTGCCATTTCAGGTTTGTTCTGAGATTTTCGTTTTTCCTGATTATTTTTCGGGAAAAACTGGAAAACTTCAACACTGAAGAAAACCTCATCGACGTTTTCAGGTGTTCCCTGCGTTTTGGGTATATTTAGGTCCAAGTGAGGAGGATCGGGCAGCCCCCCCGCTTGAACTGTGCCACCCATATGAGCGCACAAGGCTGACCAGGGTCGTTCCCAAGTTAATTCGGAAGTCATGGCCGCACGCAGAAGGCGAAATAGCTTTCTGGGCTATCATGTTTGACTTATCGAAGTGACCATACCGAGGAGGCGGACCGATTGAGTTTGCTGGAGCCAGTAGCGCAACCGTTTGGCGCGTTGATCGTCGTAGCGAGACGAGTTGGTGGTGGATTCTACTCCCCAAGCCACCGACACCTGCCTAAAAATCATGTCGACTGTAGTGGGACCACCACACTGATGGTTTTCGCAAGCCCTGCTGCTGCCATGACTCTTCTGTTCCAGGGGGACGATTGTTGGCGAGCCAGCTAAAGGTCGTGCTCGTTACAATTTACCTGTCGAGTAATGTTGGAAAATATCGTAACTTCAAGAAAAAACTAAAATGCTGTATGCTCGTTAAAACTGACCGACGATAGCCGACTAAGCCGAGGTTGGAGCAGGGTGTGTCTACGTGCCGGGCGTTGCGGTTGGCGAACCTTTATCGAACCTATCCAGATTTACGTCGCCTGCAATACAAAAGGTCTTATGTAGACAGCGCGTGAGCACCATTGCGCTGTGTGCAGCGTTTGAGCAGTTTTCTGGTACACAGGAAGGGGGGTTGTATCCCAAGATAATGTTGGTTGTTAATGCACCTGCCTGAGAGTTGCCGTCAGTTGGCATTGTGTACAAATCTACAGGCAGGCGGCGCGAGTGGAAGTTATATTTTGATTCGAAGACACAGCTGGCTTGTCTACGCCGCATTTTTGTAACTGTCGAGTCCCTCAAACAAAACGAACACACAAGGAACCGTTTGAATACATGCAACAACTATATATCTATGTTTGGGCCGCACGACCGAACGACGGTGGCCACACAAGCTGCTAAAACAAAGTTTCTGGGCAGGTTTCGGCTGGCTGCAGAAAGTGTCTTACAGCTCAAATGGTTTACGAGCGATATATTCCGCGCCTTAACACTTCGTCTACTGCTAACATTCTGTACAAAACACGCTGTGTTCGCAAGTCTTGCCCTATGATAAAATTGTTTTTCTAAGATTTCAGCGTAGGAGATCGACATCCAATTGCCGTTTCAAAATGACGATGTTCCCATCATTACGGAGATCGATATCATGTTTTATGGGTCTCGAAAAACGACTCAGAACTGACATCGATATTGAAATATTGGCGATAGCGACCCTTCGTTTAGTCTTTCCTCTCCTAAAAAATGTGTTCCAAATACAAGGTGGACTAGATAAGGCCATGTTATAGGACATGCTAGTCTTGTTTTTCTACACAGCATGCACAACGATCAGCACACCAGACAACGGACAACACGCAGCCAAACCAAATACCCATTTCTAGCTGGTTTACAGATAAATGACTCTGGAGTAGATCAGAAAACATGTACGAGATCATTATCTATTTATGCGTGTGTGTGATTTTCAATATGTACCGTGCTTGTACTTGTCGACATCATTGACCCTAATACGGGGGCCATAGTTAAAAGGACTCACTGTAGACACAAGAGGACATCTACTGAAATATAGTTCCCTATTTTTGGTAAGAGTATTTGGTCCATAATATCTGGTAGATATACAGGACCTACTGTAGACGCACTAGAACCAACTGTAAACACAAGCACCCCTTCTATTTTTATTTTTTGCTAACATTATTTGCTCCTATTTACTACGGTCCCCTGTAAGAGTAGATACATGCTCTGTGGTCACAACTTACGACACAGAGTTAATGCCTCGTAACACAATCCAGTATTGGCCCAACAACAAGAATTTCATATTGAGAGTGAGCCTCGGAGTTGTTTCGTGACACCAGCCTCGAACAACCTTGGGCATTGCCTATTATGTACGATGATGTGTAGCGCTCGCCACTTACCACGACTGATTAGCTCGCCCGATCAAAAAAGAGCAGAACGTTTCGCCGGCCAATACTACCTTATACAATTCAATGTCGGGGCATCGAACTGGGTACGACAGGAACAACATGTTAACGCCAGCAGCCGACATAGATCGAACGAGAGACTAAAAAAGAAAACCAAGAGAAAACAAAACTCAAAACTACAGTTAGTAAAGCGAACATGTAGTCGTATAATGTCCTCCTTTTTATTCCCTTTTGTTGCGATTGTTTTCGCTTTATTTCTTTCGATGTATGTCGGTTGCGGCCGTATGAATATATGCTGTGCCTGTCGTACAAAGTACGATCGCATGACAGTGCGTCGTCCAATGCGTTAGTGTAATTTATTTTCTCTGTGTCAAAAGCTTGTGACAACAGAGCATGTATCTTCTAGGTGGACAATCAGTACGAACACTGGGCGTGCTCGATGTCGACGAGAAGAGGAGCGGTTTGATGTGAACAACACACACGGTATTTATGGGTGTCCGTTCTGGACATGACGCTTAAAACAAGAGAAAACGTAACATCAAATACCCCAAAGCGTTTTTTTTTGTTTTACAGGGGTCATCATTTGAGAAGGGCCTTTTGTTTGTGGGTTCTGATGATGGCTGTGCTGCAAGAACCAATGCAACAACTTACACGCCGGTTGTGTCCAACAATGCCCTGAGTTAAAATGAAAAGTCGCGTTCGCGTCGATCTTTTATATTTCCAGTTTTTCATTTGTTATAGCCGTTGAAGGCATTTTTCGGTAAGGATTCCTAACGTCGAGTGAAAAATACATATTTTTCCGAAGGCTCAGATATACACATTCTTGACGCGATATTCGAAATATGATCAGCAATTTCCGTTTTAAAGTATATCCTTACTGACCGCGATTAAATTTCGAATATTGTTTCTAGAATGTGGTTACCTGAGCTTTGTAAAATAAATATACTTAACTTTGGCCAATTGGAGTCCTTACCGAAAATGTCTTTCAGACGCTTTAACTCAAGCGTGAATGAAAAATATAACTATCGACGCGACCGCAAAGTTTCGTTTTGACGCAGGTCATTGTTGGACACAACTGGCGTGTAAGTTGTTGGCTTCGTTCTTTCAGTACAGCCATCGTCAAAACCCACAAAAAATAGACCCTTCCCATATGGGGACCCATGTACCTGTCGACATCAGAGTAATGTATACCGTTGAGAGAAGAAACATACCCCAATACAAATAGAATAGGGAGAGGACGAGCATCACGTCGGCTGGAAAAAAAAGCAACACGTGAGGATCCTAAGAGAAAGCAGGAGGCACCTCTGGCGGTAGCGACCTACAATGTGAGCACTCTGGTTGTAAAGGGGAAGAGAAGGTATGAACATGACGAGCGTGTATCGGCCACGGGCCAGCAACTATGATGTGACTTTATTGGCTTGGAGGAAACTCGGAGGCCCGGCAGAACGAGGTTTAGAGCAGCTGGGTTCGACGTGCGTTGTTCAGGCTATGAAAACGCAGGAGTCAGGCAAGGGCTGTACGGAGTAGGTCGGGCCGTTATGCAAGCGATATGAAGTAGCTCTGTGTATACTCACAAAATCGTTGACGAATGACTTATGTCTGTGCGCTTTGTGCTGACGGGTTAATACGAAGTAACCCATTTCGTAATTCCGTTTCTCTAACTTATATATACTGGGGAATATTTCGTGAAGTTTGAATGAAAATGACGCACAAGAAATACAAAATCTGCAACACCGCCAACGTCTCATTTGTTATCTTCGTGAAGAACGACCCTGGCGAATTTTCGTTTTCCGACACTCTAACGTCAGCGTTCTAAAGCGATTCCCGTGAAACAAAACATCTTTAGGGTCATTATCGTTATATTTATTTCGCAGGCGTTTCATAAAACCGCCTAGTCTGGCTCTCAGGACAAAACAAGGGTCACGAACGCCTGTTGCAATCCTGTCGACACAGTTAGCGTCGACAGTGTTGTGGGCTGAACGAGGGCGGCGGAAATAACCTTCTTCGACACACCACGTCGATTTATTCAACTTTTGACCCCCCCAACATGGGAGGGGGGTTGCCTGACCCCGTCCTCTCCCTCTACGCCTGAACAATAACCAAATAAAACTGAACACACGGGACGGTAGAGAGCCGTCTCCCCCCTGCTTGATACAAGACCTTCCAAGTATATATACACTTCGTATATACAGGAGAGGCTACAGAGCCGCCCCCTATCTCCTCATACAAGCCCCTCAAGCAGATACATATATACATACAGGGGACAGTAGAGCGCCGCCCCCCCTCCTGCTTGATACAAGGCCTTCCACGTAGATATATATACATTAAGCAGGGCGGGACGGCTCTCTACCGTCTCCTGTGTTCAAATAATCATACCTGGTATATAATCCTCTATATAGATATAGATATAGATATAGATATGTAGGTGCCTCTTCCATAGAAAATAGATCGATAGACCCCAGGTATCTTCCACACCTCTCTGTATACCCTTGCAGCGAGGATCAATCCGGGAAACCAACCCCTGACCGTGCCTGGTACATTGACAACTTGCCTTTCCACCTGCTTTGGTACATGTCCTGTACGCCACTGTCGGAGAGATCGCGAACAGTGTTTGACACTCACCTATAACATCATGGAATGCCTGGCTAGGTCGTAAAAAGGCAAGACTACGCTGAAGTACGAGTAAAAACAATGCCCAGTATGGTATGCCTGCTAAGCACAAATGACCATGCAGTGTACCACCAAGCCTCGACCAAGCAGCATAGCAGAACATTTTACCAGGTGTAATATGTCGCACGAGGGATGGGATGTCATGTTACCTTTTTTTATTTGATATGAGGGTTTGCACCTCTTCGGTACCGTCACGCAAGTCACATACACCGATACGGCCGAAATCAAAATCGTTGTAAAAAACATTTTTTCGACCTTTGGGGGAGCGGTTAGGTGTATGATATCCAAATCCCCTGCCACCCTCGCTCTTGTGACATTTTTGTGAGCTCTTCACATAACATTGTTTTAGGGCCCTCGACAATATCCTTGACCTCTTCACTTCGCAGCAGCAGCAACATCAACCGTCACGCAACGCAAGAGAGTGCAAAACCCTCACCGCGTGCACCGACTGGTCGAGCGCGGCCGGCCCGAGCTATGCGAGTAGGGGAGAAACGAGAACCAAGGAACAAAAACTATGCAAAACAAAATGCTCAACAAGTGAGTACTTGCCCCGCTTGTTCGAAAGTACGACGAGTACGAGAACTGCAGCACTCGGACTCAGACACGCCGAGCTCTTTGGGACAGCCAACGCCAGCCACGCCGAGCCAGCTCCGTTCGGTGCTTCCCTCTATACTGAGTCGGCGGTGGGGTGGTCTAGATATATCCAAGCGTCCTTTCTCGCCACACTTCATCCCTTGATGGCATTTTTGTTTTTTTTGGGATTCGCAGAAACAGCAGAAAGCAGCAGCAGCAGCTGCTGCAGCAGCTAGCTGTAGAATCGTATCATATACCTCTGCCCGACTCCAGGCTGGCTCAGGATTTGCAGATAGAGGTAGCGATGCTCACTCTGAGGCGTCGCATGAGACTGCAGTAGTGAGCGGGCATATCGTCGCGCTTCCCTGCACCTTGTTGGCTGACAGAGCGAGCGCGTGCGAGAGGGTTTGTCTGCGGGGTGGACAACGATCGGTCAACAATCACTGATTAATTGCTCGATGAAATACAAATTCTTGAGTTTTTGTGCAAATAGTCGGCGGTTCATAGCTGAAACTCGCACCCCCTATGGTGCCGGAAGTTGTGAGGCTGATTCCCTTTAATCGGTCATAACTGTTGACTGCCATAGTTGGTTTTGATTTTGTTTTCATAATTGTGATGACCGTCATTGTCCCAACAAAATCAATCGATATCTCAGCAACCACGGCGAATAAAACGAAAAACGTTAAGGTTACACAAAATACAAAGACAGATAGCACATCCATTCTGTGGGATCATAGTTTTTCCTGTATCCTTTTGAGACAAGGCCGAAAGTAAAACACCATGAATTTACTGAATTTCCCAGCATTCACTTGTAAAATGACAACAAAATTATTCGATTATTGTTTTTGTTTATCCGAAGAAAAAAAAGCATACATTTTTCAAATGAAAAAAACGGGAAAAAAACACAATGTCGACGACGAGGCTCGAAACCGCGAGAGAGGCATGTCTAAGCCGCCACAACAAGCATTTTGAGCAATGACGTAAAGTAGCGATTTTCCACGAGACACGAAATGATGGTTTTACGTACCACGCATCTTGTCGGTCCTTGACTTTTTTTATTTCGATGATCAAAGCTTTGTGCCTCGATTATTTCGCCATATTTGTCCTGGCATTCATTTTTCAAGTGAATGCTGGGAAATTCAGAAAATTCGTGGTGTGTCTTTTTCGGCCTTGTCTCAAAAATATACAGGAACAACTATGATCCCATAGAACGGATGAGATATCTGGCTTAGTATTTCAGAAACGTTTTTCGTTTTATTCGCTGTGGTTGCTGAGATGTCGATTGATTTTGTTGGGACAATGGCGGGCATCACAAATATAAAAGTAAAATCAGAATTAAATATGGCAGTCAACAGTTTATTAAGGATAGCTCCCATGCTACCCAGCAGTAGCCAGTAGCCTGTACCGAGTCGCTGATCGGTAACATAGTCGTCTGTAGCAAATAGGCCACAGCAGCACAACGTGGTGCTACGGCAGTACAGCAGAGCGGTGCGTTGCATGCCGATTTGGTAGGTATGCGGCGGAATTACTGCATCTGGGAATACGGTTTCCTTCCTACGTACCCAAAATGTTCGGTAGAGTTCACCCGAGGGTTTTTGCTACAGTGTTTAGTTTATGGAGCATTATGGGGGTCCCAAGTTTGTGATCGATTGACCGTGCATCGCGCACCGCGCCGCGTACTCTGTCACTACACTTCTCCTCTTCTTTTATTTTGTCCTGTCTTCTTGGACAAGGTCGACAATCCACACTGGCCTGGAGCACCATTCTTACGTAATAACGCTCTGCGGAGCTAAGCCTTACGCAGCAACCAGCTGGCTGAGCCCGGTTGATAGTGCTTGCCTCTACTGCGGGCTGCCTGACGTAACTCAGGAGCCGCGCACCACACGCCCCATGCGGAGTTCCCGTTGTCACAGTTACGACCGATTAGATGGAATCAGCCTCACAACTTCCGGCACCATAGGGGGTGCGGTTTCCAGCTATGAACCGCCGAAGATTTGCACAAACCCAACAATTTCTATTTTATCGAGCATTTCATCAGTGATTGTTAACTGATCGTGGTCCACCCGGCACACAAAACGTCTTGCACGCGCTCGCTCTCTCCGCCAATTAGGTGCAGGGAAGCGCGACGATATGCCCGCTCACTACTTACTGCAGTCTCCTGCGACACCTCAGAGTGAGCATCGCTGCCTCTATCTGCAAATCCCGAGCCAGCCTGGAGTCGGGCAGAGGTATATGATACGATTCTACAGCTAGCTGCAGCAGCAATAGCTGCTGCTGCTTGCTGCTGTTTCTGCGAATTCCAAACAACCCAAAAACCCCATCGAGGGGTGAAGTGTGGCGAGAAAGGACGCTTGGATATATCTAGACCACCCCAATGCCGACTCAGTACATATAGAGAGAGAAGCACTGAACGGACCTGGTTCGACGTTGCATTTTCTTCTTCGGATTAACAAAAACAAAACACGCCATTAGGTCGACGAAGTGCCTTCTCGGCAATGGTATAATGTCCACTACTTGAGTACCAGATTAAGCCAACCACCTTTAATAGGCTTATTAGAACGGTCGTGTCAACAGCTGTCCGACCTATATTTTTGATGCACGAATTTCGTCTGAGATGACACTGTTTATAGCCAAAGTATTTCAAAATAGCGACACACCTTCTGGCATCATAGAGCTGTTTAATTTTCAGCTCTTATTGCAAGTGGTCTATATACCTATCATAGATTTACCTGTGTTCGAACCCCCAAACGTAGTACCTAAGAGTACAGTGTTTAATTTTAGTTAGGGGGATCCACATCTGTTTCATGTCAGCGAGGGCAACGAATCCAACAAGAGCATGGAACAATTATGAAAATAATCGGGAAAATCAACTGAAACTCCGGTCAACAGGATTTGGGGTAGTGGTATGTACAACGCAGAAGAGGAAGGCCCGGAGGCCTGCATTGATCGCTCTATGCAGTGGGCCAGCTGGGGATAGTAGTTTTTTTGCCGCAGCGTAATGCACCCTTACTGTCCGTGGACGACAGGAAATAGAGGGGATTTTTCGGAACGTCTGAAAAAGACCGCTTCTGTTCGTCATACTCAGTGGTCGATACGTATAATATGTGTCACTGGGATCTTGGTGTCCCGTATTTTGTGTCGAGGCATTGTTTCACATGCTTGGACCCTTTTGTGTGTGACGGCTGATATGCTGGTCAGCCGGATAGAGTGCATGGTACGGGCTGGGTACGGGACTCTGGTACGTGACCCCCGGCGCAATAATGTACCATGGTACACATGGATCGACTTATGTATGTGGTGGAATCCGGGCATAACGGCACGGGTCACCTCTTTGTTTTGTGCGTATACTGTGTTCGTGACATACGGTACAGCCCACCTGTGTGTTTCTAGTGTTTCTAGTTTGGGAGTCTAGTGTTTCCATACATCTTGCGTTCTCTTCCACTACGGCATCGTCCCAGACCACGAAGTCACCACAACCCCGTTCGACTGCAGTGGTGTCAAACCCGATATCGTTGTTGTTCCCGGCCGGAACTGCTGAAGGGTTGGGATTATGTCCGGGGAGAGCGAGCAGCTTGGACGGCGGGAAGGGATGCTGATGGTTGAGAACCGTTTGCTTCGATTACAGAACGAGGCGGAGGTGGAGAGGGTGCGAGAGCACAGGGAGGCGGAGCAGCAGCAGCAACGCGATGCTGGGACTATTTGGGATGGTAACACCGGACTCAGGTGGTATCAGCCGCAGTCCCCCCCACCACCAGGCGCGACGATGGGGGGATTCTACACTTGCGCGCGTTGTGGTTCCCTCGAGCATTAGCACGCGATCTGCACAGCGTCAAACGCGTTCGTTGGTCGTATGCACGCCAACCGTCTCATCGCCATGCCATCCGCGTGCTTCCTGGAGCTGGTCGGGTTGGTGTACCGCAACAGTACAACAGCAGGGCACCGCAGCCTGGTAGGCCCGCTGTGTTTGGTGGAGACGGTGATGTACCGAAACCAGGAGCTTGGCTACAGCGTCTGCAGCAGCAGCAGCAGCATCAGGAGCTGCAGCAACAGCAGCAGCTGCAGCAGCAGCAGCAGCAGGAGGTGCAGCAACAGCAGCAGCTGCTGCAGCAGCAGCAGCAGCAGCAGCAGCAGCAGCAGCAGTCTGAAGTGATGGAGCTTAGCAATGCTCAGCCCGTGGCGGTGGAGCTGCTCGGTAATGATGATGGTGGGGCTGTGGAGCTCGGTGATGATGGTGCTTGTGGTGAAGTTAAGGCTGAGCAGTCTGACTCTGGGGTGGTGGTTCTTGGCGATGCTGGTGCTGGCGTCGGAGCGGAACATCATCACGCGTTTTCGGGTGGGCGGACGGCTGGTGGGGTTGGTTACGCCGCGTTCGAGGGAGAGGGGGCTGCGCTTATCAACGGCAGCAGCCGCAGCAGCAGTGTTCTCGAGACGGACCGCAGCAGCAGCAGCAGCAGCAGCAACAGAGGCAGCAGCAACAGAAAGGTGGATGGGAGATGGACTGGAGCTCTGTATTTCCCTTTTGACCCTGGAAAACTCCCAAGGTACTGCCGTCAGCAAGAGTGCTGTTCGCCCCAGGCATGTTATTTTCAAGTATAGCATCGATCGCTTGAATTGTTGACGGATTGGATTTTGTTTTGTTTTGTGTTTTCCCTGCTCCTTAGCTCTTGTTTGGTACTATGATTGTTATGTTGCGAGGAATCACGACGGGGATATTGTGATGACATAGTTTTACTCGCAGACAATAGAATACGTGGTAGTGCAAATTTATGTGGTTATTGCAGTTCACCTTGAAACGGTGGTGCGATAAACCGCTACCTGGTATTGGTTTATAGCAGATCATACATCGTACCTGGTACCTCATACCTGATACCAGTATCATACAGCAGTATGGTTGAACGGATTTCTGGTACTGCGTAACGCTGTGAAACACGACGTACTGCAGCACACTGTCTCTATGATCTGTGTGTTGTGAGTGCCTGGCCCATCGGATCTGATCGGAGCAGTACTGCTGATAGCTAACCTCTGTATCATATCACGAGGCTTTCGTACGGAGTACCTTGGATTCTGGTTCGTTTCTGGTTGGGTACGGGGTCGGACGCTTGTTTGGCAGGGTCTTGTATTGTTTTGTGCTTAGTTGTTAGCGACTTGTGTTTGCTTGAATATACTGGTAGGCTTTAGTTACTGTAGTACAAATACATGATATGATGTATGACGTTTGCTAGTCCTGGTACCTCCCAAGCTCTGTCATGCGATGCTCTGTCCAAACAGCAGTGGTAGATACTCGTAGACTGAAGGACTTTGAGCAAAACAGCAGCAGCAGTATCCTCTCTACAGTAGTACTGCTGTATCATATGAGCACATGTACAAGTAGTATTGCTGCATGATTATCGAATAGCGAAGAGGCAAGGTGTAACTGAGGTGTAACATGCTCCCACGTAAAATTTACCATGACCAAAGACACTTTGTACGCACTAGAGAACTGATCCCTCTCTGTTGCGGACTAGTTACTTTTGTGTTGTGTGGACACCATGTAGGATTACGACGCAGTAGATATTTGATCTCTCTGATCCTAAGTTGTGGCATTTGGATTGTTCACGTGGAAATATCAGGTGACCGAACAACACAGATGTACGGGTACCACATATTATGTAGTACCTGGAACTCCGTTATGCTCGCGAATCTTATAACCTTGGAGTCGATGGTATGTTTTACTTTGTGATCTACCCTACCATGCCATGTCTTGTCTTGTGCCGAGCCGCGAGGGAATGATGTGCTCGGGCACGGAGATAGGGCCTGTTGTAGACTGTGGTGTTTTGTATTTGCGTTGTGCATGAGGTATGAGTAACATATGCCCGTGAGCTATAGTTTGGATGCATTGTTCGCCGAGGGGGGTGGTGACTTAAAACTCGCCGTACGTTGCAGCCAATGAATTCGTGATCCCGTCGAAACCATGCAGGATGTTTGACGCAGAAGCTTGGTGTTTTTAGTAGTTGATTGTTTGATCGTCTTGGTATACATGAAACCTACGAGTAGGTTAGGTAGTACCTTTCAAAGGGGTATTGACACTGGATTTAGAGTTTTGCGTGGATGCGGACTGTACACACAAGGCTGACTGGAGTTAAACCTCTAGTGGGGTTGTGACGTGTGCCGCTGCGTGTGTATCGTTTTTCTCAAGGATGCAGACACGCTTTGCGCTTTCTTCTACGGAACAAGAATGTGGTTAACGAGGAGTTTAAGATTACCCACGCACCGTTAGTATAGCCGCATCCTGCTTCACTTGCCAAACTGTTACACAAGGAGGCGTTTGTTTGTCGTTTGCACGCCAGCTGGGAGTATCTAGCGGGGGGCTACTATAGTTCAATTTTAGTTATTTGTCGATCTGAGGTGATTTCTATCGGGGACGCGCTCTTGTCACTATCGTAAAGATTATACAACAGGGGGGCCGATGCTGTCGTGCGGTATGATATTCATGTGCAGACCGAGATAATGATTTAATTTGAAGGTTTTCACAGCATATTCTCGTTTGTTGGATTTCCCTGTTCACGTTGTTTCTGTGTTGGTTTATTTGGAGATATATATATTGGAATTGACATGGAGTTCTTTCATATAGGAATTGCCGTTTTATCCGGGCACGTCTTAGGTTGGTAAGTTGACAACCTCAACAGTGAAAGATGACACAGGTTGGAATGGTATTTTACTACACATGCTTCTATTTAGGGGATGACAGGGTAGGATTCCATAAACATTACGAGTATTGGTATTCACACTACGAGTAGCCGTTTTACCTTGGCAATTATTTATGATGGAATTTCGGATTGCCAGGGCAATTGTTGATAAGTTGTATGTTTGCTGTTGTACTCGGTGGCTTGATACTGGTTTGTGGGTATTTGGGGGTTTCATGGGTTATAGGGTTTTCTATTTTGTGGCGAGGCATTATTACGCTTTATCGCTGATAGATCTGGGGAGCTGCCATTCGGGGCAGTTGATGATGACGTTAATTCGGTAAAACCCGGGTACGTGATACAGCGATGATACTCCCTGTATTAATGTGAGTGGGTGGACTCTGTGACAATCTTGGTAAGGATCACCCGTATATGGTGGTCGAGTCCGGGGCATTACAGTACCGATCGGCTCTTTGTTCTGTGTGTGTGGGACTGTTCTCAGCGGTTCAGCCCGTGTGTATTATCACCTTTCTCCCACACGGCATCGCTCTACGCCACGGGGTTACCACGTCCCCGTCTGACGGCAGTGGATTCAAACAACAACGCCTCCCAAAGTAGTAAGAACAATTCCGATATCTCACGAACTACAGCTCGGACGCCAACACCAGCTTTATCGATGAGTTCGCCTTGTTGATGCGATCATGTGGGTGGGTATGCTTTGTATTGAAAGTTTCAGTGTATTCATTGTTTTATTGCCCGAAGGTGTAACGTTACGACTTTTTCTGGAACCAACTCGTAGAATTTATATTTTCGTTCTTGGATGGTTGGCTATGCGATTGTTTATTGACACAGTACCTGGGTCCACGTCGTATGATAGTATACGTAAGGACCAAAAATACCGAATTCTACCAGATACGTAGCAGCTGCCACTTCATGTAAAATACCAGATGAATCTCGTGAGAGTAGATTGTAAATAAATAATAATTGTTTACGAGGCAGTAGTACTCCGTACGTCACTGGTTATTGGTGGAGGAGTTCCGTGTAAGAACGGCACTCCCTCTAAAACCAAGTATATAGGATTTTACCTTTTTTACAATTTTGTTGTTTCGCGCCAAATTTTCAGATGGGGTTGGTTAGGGGTAGGGCTAGGGTCAGGGTTAGGGTTAGGTTTGAGAGTCAAGCGAGGGTTGTGGTGCACAAAACGTAACTTCGAAAAGAATGGCTTGAACGGAACTCGCGAGTTGTGTATACCGCTACCCGTTATTGGTGTGTTGATAGAGTCGTGACACTCTTTATGGCCGCAGTTCATACGAGTAAGGACGTGGTATTAGTAGTTATACTGGACTTCTTGTGCGATAGGCCGGGAAGACGTGGTGATACTGACATTTGTATGGTGGTTTCTGGTTCGATTGTTCTTTTTTAAATCCCCGCCCGCGAGTCGATACCCTGACAGCGCTCCAGACACCAGGCGTGCTCGTCTTTGTGTTAACGACTCCCGTGCGTTTCGCACGGTGCAGGCAACACCCCAGACAGCAACCGCTGTAGTCAGTACGTAGCCACGAGTTGGTTAGTTGCAGGGACGGGGAGAACTCTGAGTTGTAGTGGGGTCGATACGCGCCGCCAGGTTGGTTCAGTGTGCACGTTGATTTTATATGAGACTTGTGCTCTTTCTTTGTCTCGTGTGTTTTGTGCGGGAAAGCGTCGTGCCTTTTCGATCGAAATTCGTTTTTGTTCAGGGGCTTCCTCGGGAAACTTCCCGCCGGAACATACTCGCAGGATTCACGGGAAAAGGTTTTTTCTCGTCCCAGTGCAAATATCGTTCCCGTTAACCCATCCTAACAGATTTCGTGAAAATGGATGACTTCCCGTGGTTTCCCGTTCCCGTGTGCCGTAAACTCCCGTTGAATACCGACCCCCCAAATCCCGTGCAAACCAAAACGGTTTGGTGTCGGAAAAACAAAACCGTGCGCCCTCGACGAGGCAGCAAAAAATGCACGTTTTTCGACACAGCACTTGTCGCTGTGCCACGGAGTGCTCGCCTCACATGGCCCGAGGCACCCCAGCACCCCAGCACTTGGAGGATGTATGCTCCAAGTAGCAGAGAGCCATCGGTGACTAAATTGATGACCGTAGGTAGTCTGTATCTCGGTGTCTCGCTTGTGGTGTGAGGGGCTGATCCATTACTGTATCAACTTGTTTCCATACAAAAAGAGGACGTCATTTTCGATCAGAAAACGGTGATACAGAATTGGGTCATGTTCTATAAAATGGTGATACATAAATGGTTTATGTTCTCACGTCCCAAGCGATCCCTTCAGCCCTATAAACCTTATCAGGGAAGACTCTCAGAACAAAGGAGCATAGACCCTTCCAAAGTCGAATGCGGGATACATTGTTTCATGTTTGGGCGGGGCCCTCTCCGCCTGGAAGGGATGATTTCGCTTGCTGCGCTGGCCCGACTTTAGTCGGCAAGTCGTCCGGCCATCAACCGGTTTCGCTAGCCGACTTGCCGACTAAAGTCAGCCAGTTGGCTAACGGCACCTACTGCTTAGTTATTTGTCGTGAAATCATACGGACTCACAGATTTATGTATTCGCCGTAAATACGTAGTCGCCCATAACTATGTCGGTTGTGTTTGTTGTTGTTGTAGCTGGCCCAAGATGTCGGAAAGTTTCGACTTGTTATCAGGGTGCGGCGTGCGGCATCCATTCTGAATCCTGTATACCCAGTGCCAGTTTGAAGAGCTCAGTGCCGACTGGGATCAAAATGATAAGGGCTTCCAGGAGGGTCGTGCGCGGAGTACTCACCTTAACTCATCGCCGGTTGGAGAAGTACGTCAAAACAAACAGGGGGATGGCACACAAAATTAAACGAAAATACACTTGCCGTCGACACCTCACATCTACTGACACCTGTCGACGCGCATCGTATTCTTTAAATACGAAATTACGCTTGGAATATATAGTGGCTTTGCCCGGTGACATCGTCACGCCCACGTGCACAACGCCTCGGCCGTTCATAGCCACACCCACCACACCGCATCAACCACACTCCCATGCACCCACACTGCCACAACCAATCACTCACCGGAAGCAACGAGACAGCTGATAAACGCGACCGTTTCGCTCGAGCGAGCCTTTTCCAAGCCGCAAGTGCTTCCATACGCTAATATTAGCAGGAACGGCTGACCTCTCGGCTTCACGCACCTTGTTCGCAGGACAACAACTCTTGCACGCTTCCGATCGGGTGAGCTAACGGTGCTCTGTGGTTTTGGTTTGTCTGCGCATAATTTACTACGAGGAGATCGAACAACGACCGAATGCTGTTTTTTTGCCAATCGATTCGTCGAGAAGAGATGGCACACGTACATACGAACCGGCTCTTCTGGTTTGGTCGTCACTCTTAACGTGCCAACAAATAAATGTATCGTGCCGTGCAACACGCGCCACGACAGGTGGTGTAAACTGGTGTATAAGATGATATGTTTGTTTTATTTGTTTTCCACTCATCTACAGTACGCGACAGCAGCCAAGAAACTCCTATCTTGCTAAGGCTCGCCGCTTGTTGTGATCTCAACGTGGAGCGTAGGCTCTTAAAGGCTATTGTACAGGATCTAGAGTAGCGGTCCTCGCTGAGTAGCGGTCCTCGCTGAGCACAAACGCTTAGCTGTAAATTCGTATTTTTCGAAAAAACTTAGCTTGATATTAGTAACTACCAAATTCTTAACACATGTTGCGTATTGACTGTATACGAACATATATATATATGTGTATATATAATTCCAGAACGTCTTTAGACTGTTGTTTCTGCACCCCCGCCTAGACCACAACTCCAAAGAAAGGCTAGTATTTTGTTTTAATGCTATTTACAAAAGCAAGGTGCACAATTTATGCATTTTTAAACAGTGTTAAGGCTACTTTTTTTTAACTAAGGCTGCTTTTTTTCTGAACTAAGGCTGATCTATCTGTACTTTTGTACGTATAGTTTGTTTTATAGGCATGTCTACATTTTTTATGCACCTCAAATGGTTTTGGCGCCACGCGCTCACATATTTATGTACTCCCTAACCCTCAATTTGTTTTCGCGCTGCGCTATCACCTAATTATGCACCAAAAAGAAAACGCACTTAGCGCTCAGATATTTTGCATCTAGGTTTATTTTGCGCTTCGCGTTCACGTGTTTTGTTCAGTGCTGCTTTACACCCACATGCATAAAAAAGGGAAAGCATACCCCCCCCCAGCGCAAGACAGAGTACAAGCATATTATATCATTCATGTATTAATCTTTTGTTTTAGGCTTTATACTCTAATGCTTAGACGTCTTTATGTTTTCTAGAAGCTCCTTTTGTGTTTTTAGCCACCCCCAATATATTTTGAGTCGTTCTAGGAAACCTTAGGCTCCCAAAAAAATGTTAGGCACCCGAAAGCATTTTTAGGCACCCAAACAATTTTGCTATGCACCTATTTCGTTTTTAATCCTACTTCAAGTTACACTAAGGCTACTTATTTAAGCTGTTTTTTTAAGCTTGTTATTTCAAAAATATGCAAAGTATGCTCTAGCCTTTCGAGTTGGGTTTTACCCCCGCCCCACGCAATGTAAACCAGGTCCTGGGTCGCGTTGCAGCCACTCCACCCCACCTCCGTACATGCCTTCAATTTGATCATGACAGGATATTTGCAGTGATATTGCCTCGTCGACAAAGGTCGAATTCCTCATACAATCGCTATAAATGCAGGCTTCGAAATATATATGTACATAGTAAGCGCTTTCCGGGTCAATGTTTGCACAACACACCGTACTTGGAACTCGAACTTGTTACCAGGCGTTATGATCCCAGTAGGTATTTTGGAATATCCGGGTTTCTGGTTTTGACGTCGCCAAAACGTTCGGAGCTCATTTGGAGTTTAGTTTTCTGAAGGGACTGACGCACGCCGTCCACCAACAGACACATACATACATGTGGTCGACAGGTACCATATTTCTACAGCGCCAGTTCTAGCAACAGCTTTCCTGCTGTATCGTCTAGACGAGGCTTACGACTACAATACCGGGGACGCCCGCTCGAAACGAGAACATCAAAAACACGAGTTTCTCCGAATATATGCAAGTAAGTGTAGTATGGCATTGACACTATATAGTAGTTGGTAGTAGATGCACTTGTTCCCCTAAGTAATAAAATATTTCTCGAGGGGGCGTACAAGACTTACAAACCTGTCGACATGCGTGAGAGATGTGGGACATCTTGCACGATAATTTCGTGGTTTACGTTGTGCATATTACCGCTGCTGCTGCTGTTGTTGTCGTTGTTATTGTGATAGCTGTTGTTGACGTTGTTAATATTTTTCGAAACCATCCTTCCCCGGCTATGTTCGCTTTCTCTGTCTTTGCGTGGCGTTATTTCTTCAAGGATAAGCACTGTTTTTTTCGTATTCCATGGCAGTGTTGTAGCAGCCCATAGCCCTGGTAAGGCACTGACTGCGCCATTCCACTGCCCCGAATGGAAGTGCACTGCTGGCAGTCTCATGGCGTTGCCTCCACAGCCATAAATACCTATAACTTGAAGATGCTATGACAATATTCTATGAGACATGGCACTGTGATGGCACGCACCGTGGCATAGTGGGCGGGAATTTTGATCTCACTTTCACAACCTGCTATGACTGGCCTACGACTTTAATAACCCTCCCGTTTTCCACTGCCACGCTGCCATAAACTCCCAATGCAGTAGTAGCCAAGGATGACATATACTGCAAGGTATAGAGCGGACGTACCAGTAATTCCGAAATATTGACTACTAGAGACACCGATCGCAAGAACCAGAACCGCAAGAACTCCCCTCAAGCAGCGAGGGTGGTCGAAAATATATATTTCGACACACCACGTCGATTTAATCAACTTCGACCCTCTCGACAGGGGGGGGGGGCGTCCCCTCCCTCTACGCCTGAACAATAACTATATCAAACTGAACACAGGGAACGGTAGAGAGCCGCCCCCCCCTGCTTGGTACAAGGCCTTCCCGGTATATATACTTCGTATATATATAAATGACCCGTGCTACGATAGAGGTATCAATTTTTGGCTTTGTTTTTGTCTGAACGACGGAGCTCCTTAACCCAAAATCGTCAGGGTGTCATTCTCGTTTTGCTATATGATTGTTTTTTTTCCTAGGTCATGGGTGTTTTAATCGCGTTGCACTTTTGATTGACTCAAAACCAGTATGTAGGTGAAGTACGGAGCTCCTAACGTGAGGAGCCTCAAGAAAAATCGGTCCACCTCTATCGTAGCACGCCCCATATACTTTGTATAAGGGGGACGGTAGAGAGCCGCCCCCCCTGCTTCATACAAGGCCTTCCAAGTAGATACATCTATAAAGGGAACGGTAAAGAGCCGACCCTCCCTGCTTGATACAAGGCCTTACAAGTAGATATTTATACAGGGGATGGTAGGGAACCATCTCCCCTTCCTGCTTGAAACAAGAAACAAGGCCTTCCATGTAGAGAATAGACGAAGTGTATCTACATAAATCAAGCAGGGGGGGGCGGCTCTCTGTTGCGGCGGATTTGATATGACGTCACGTAAAATACGTAGCGGAATGCTGCCTAGGTCTGTACAACTCCGTCAGACTAGAAAGCATACCGCTCTTGAGGTCAGTCCAAAACAAAACCAAAAACACACGAACCATTCGAGGGAAAAAGGAACTGAACTTGATCTGATACGAGCTTGAGTGACAGCGAACCGAGCCTGAGTACGGCGATCGTTATCGTAAGGTGTTGTTGAAGGTTTTATCCGGAGGTCTGTTGTATAGCTCTAGCGCTTGGAAGAGGACTGCTTGCGCCAAGACTGGTGATTGTACGAAGCTGCTTTGTGACACAGAGACGGGAGACATCAACCAGAAAGCATTCGCGGAGGAAAATAACTAGAAGCGGTGAGAGACTAGGGACAGGGAAATGAAGACTTGTGTGCTCGTGTCTAAATAGCTCTTATCCGCCGTTACAGTAGCGCTTAGGCACCAAAACGATATTGTGAAAGAAACATCACGTAAGCAGCACCGGAAGCTGGGCAAGAGCCGCCGCCGCCGTTGCTTCGTCCTTGCTTAGCTTCCTGCGCTGCTCCCGTGAGTTTTCTTTGCCCTTATTTTCTGGCGCCTAATCGCTATCAGGTGCAGCTGGTAGAGCTTAGGCGCCAGAAAAAAGGGTAAAAACAAATCACTTAAACACCGCCGGAGGCTAGGCAAGAGCCACCGCCACCGCCTCGTCCTTGCCTAGCCCCCGGTGCTGTTGCCGTGTTTTTTTTCTTCTTCTTGTGCTGCCTAAGCGTTAACAGATATGAGGGATCTGCAGCTCTTAGCGCTTAGGTGCCAAACGAAGAATGTGAATACAAAATCACGTAAGAAGCGCCGTAAGCTGGACAAGAGCCGCCGCCGCCACCGCCGCCGTCGTTGCTTCGTCCTTGCCTAGCTTTCGGCGCTGTTTCCGTGTTTTTTCTTTATCCTTCCTTTCTGGCGCCTAAGTTCTATCAGGTGCACAACTGGTAGAGCTTAGACGCCAGAAAAAAACCGACAAAGAAAAAACACGTAAACCACGCCGGAAGCAAGGCAAAAACCGCCGCCGCCGCCGCCGCCGCTGTTGCGCCGCCCTTGCCCAACTTCCGGCGCTGTTTCCGTGATATTTTGCTATCTTCTTCTGCAGCTGTTAGGCCGAACGTTATGGTGATACGACCTTGATGACTCAAATCTTCCCATTCTTACCAATTCAAATAAGTTTTACTCGCGGAGAGCCCAAAATCGGAAACTATGTTGAAATGATTTGTCTGGGCTAGCATACGACGCCTAAAGAGGCCTTGACGGGTTAAAACGTAAAAACTAGACCGTCAATCGACCCTTGACGGACAACCGCCAAGTAACCCGCAATACAAAAACTAGTATATTAAGTGTAAAGAGGACGTTGACGGGTCAAAACGTCAGAAAGAGACCGTCAACCGACATATTTTTGCCCCGCCGCCGCCTCCCCCCGTCTCACCAAAACTCGCACGGGTGCTGCAAAATGAAAATTTGGCCCCCACTGACCGCATCCTCGAAGAACGGGGAGACCTCGATCATCCCGACCCTCCTGACTCTCCCCCCTACCGTCTCGTCTACGAGGTAGAAACAGAGTACCTCACGTGTCGCTCTGAGCACGCCCTCGCCCGCAAATCGTCTTGGTTTCCTCTCCAAATCGTCTTCGAATAGTATACTAGTGTAAGGTACACCCAAACACCGTAGGCCAGCGTTTGGCGGAAACCCCCAACCCTAGGCTTGGCGCCTTCGGTGGGCTGGCTGCTGGCGTGGAAAGGGTCTCAGCCCGGCG
>JAYJME010000124.1:0-36634 GCA_036873775.1 Costaria costata
GGCAATGCTTTTGACAATTGCCTTGAGTTTCCCGGCTTCTTTTTCCTCAATTTCCATTCGTTTGGTGGCATAGGCCATGCAAACGACAGCCAAGGCAGCACCACGAGCCAAGTGCCCATTAGTGCCGGCCTTCTTGCTTTGCCCGATGGGCTTCATTGCTGCGATATCCATTGAAATCTCCTGCGCCCTTTAGGGCATTAAAAAGGTTTAATTGAATTACGGGATAAACCAAAATCCCACTGACAACCATACGATAGCACAGATAATAGCCCTACGGTAGAGTAAGGTATCTAAGTGAGTACTTACTAACTTAGATAACTGGCACACTTTTTGCTATTCGCGCGTGCGCGCATACATACATTAGAGCTTAGGTTGTTCACAGCTTATACAGACTAAAAAGGATAACTCTCGGACCAGTGTGGATAACCCACTTATCAACAGTGTGTTACAAGTTATACACATGCCTCGTAAAGGGGTCTAGAAGGCTCTAGGTTGCATTGAGGGTCTAGGGGTACCCTACCCCCTTACCCTAGGCCGTCCCGTTGATCCTGAGCAATTGCATGTATGTTTATACAGTGTGTGGTAAACAAGAATCATTCTCATTTATGTAGGTATTAAATGGGTTAACCATGTGGGAGAGTTGGCGTAAGTGGTTGATTCGGTTGACTTGACCTAAATCAATTATTAAAGAATAATTACAGGGCATGATAAAGGTTTCTTTATCAAGTATTTAAAAAGCATTAATTCCCTACAAAAGAGCCTATCTTCGGTTAATTTACAGAGGGGTAGGGGGGGGAAACTTTCATGGGACGGATTGGTGATTAAGCCCCCATGCAGAATTTTTGTATATTTTTAAAAGTAGGGGGGGATGAAGAAACACTCTAGGAGCGATTTAAAGGGTGCATAGCACCCCTGGTATAGGTGAGATAGGTTAAAGGGCTTGTAGGCCCTTTTAAGGCCCTTCCTGGGCCTGTTTAAGTTATGGGTCGCTTCGCTCCCATAGGTTCTTTCTTTCTTTTATATATTTTCTTTCTTTTATTTAATTAATTAATATATATATATTAAAGAAATAAATATATCCCTAAAAGATATATTTATTTCTTATATAATTATATATATATATATATTTATAGAAGAATACTGTAAGTATTCTTCTTATATATATTATATTATATATATATTATAGCATAAAATTTACAAAAGTCAAGGACTTTTTGTAAATACAGTCCTGTCAAAGAGGAACGAAGTGACGATGTATCCTTCCTCAAGGAACGAACGTGACAACTCCCAACTTTTTTTTGTAACAAAATATAAATAAAGCTTGACAAATAGTTAAAAATGTGGTATAATATTAGTATAAGCACAAATTATGTGCAATTACAGTTAAGAAACTTACATGAATCTAAATCTCTCCAAACTTAAACGCAAACATAAAAAATACGCCACTTGGCCTATTGAAAAGAAAATTGAAGTTGTCTCTCAATATTTAATTTTAGGCAACATGTCACTTGTCTCTGCTGTTACTGGTGTCAACCATCAACTCATTCGAGAATGGAAAGGACAACCTTGGTGGAAAGAGGTGGAGACTCAAGTCAGGGCTACTGAGAATCTACAAATGGACAACAAATTGTCTAAAATTGTGGATAAGTCTCTTGACGCGGTTTTAGATCGTGTGGAACATGGTGACTTTGTTTATGACAATAAATCAGGACAAATTAAACGAAAACCCGTCAATATGAAAGACGTGGCAAAGGTATCTGTTGACCTTTTAACTAAACGAGAACTCTTGCGTGGAAATGCCACGGAGAGAAAAGAAGTTACACAAGTCTCTGTAGCTGACCAGCTTAAAGAACTTGCCTTAGAATTTGCCCGTTGGCAAAAACCACAACAACCACTGGAACTAGTGGAACGAATAGAACAGGACGAAGACGATGCCTTTCATGAAGAATGGGAAGAGGGATTACAAGAAGGAAGTTGCGAAGTACACGAGCAAACCGAGTGTAGTGAAGAAACGGACGGAACAGAATGCAGCACGAGCGAAGATGGAGAAAGCCGGAAAAGTCCACAAGGGTGATGGTAAAGCAGTGGACCATATCAAACCTTTATCGAAGGGTGGTACAAGTTCTACAAAGAATCTCCGTGTGGTGCCAGAACGAATTAATGATTCCTTTAGTCGTAATTCTGATGGTTCCTTGAAAAAGAACGATGGTGCGAAACGCGCCAGGAAAAAGAAATAATGTATTTGACAGCAGATGTAATCAAAGGATTTAGTTCTTCTCTGTTACAAAAGACCTTTGACTCTCCTGTCCAATCTCCCGCCTGTCATTACGAATGGTGGGAACTTTTCTGTCAGCCAAGTCCGATGGTGGCTATTGCAGCCCCACGGATGCACGCTAAAACTACCGCCCTCACCCACACATACACCTTGGCAGCCGTTCTTTTTAGAGAACGGGAATATGTCTTGGTGGTTTCAGATACAATCTCCCAGGCTGTTCAGTTTCTGGGAGACATCAAAAAAGAACTCTTGGAGAATGAGCAACTACGTTCTCTCTTCAAGATTAAAGAGTTTATCAAGGAAACAGAAGACGACTTTATTTGTCTCTGTGATGATGGACACACCTTCCGTATTTCAGCTAAAGGTTCAGAACAAAAGGTTCGAGGACTGAAGTGGAACAACAAACGTCCAGACCTAATTGTCTGTGATGACTTGGAAAACGATGAAATTGTTCTTAACAAAGAACGTCGTTTAAAATTCAAGCGTTGGTTCTACGCTGCTCTTCTACCTTGTAAATCCTATCGAGGAATTGTTCGGTATGTTGGGACAATTTTGCATAACGATTCTTTGCTAGAATCGGTGATGCCAAAGAGGTCTGACAAGTATACTGTTATAACTCCTCTAAAAACTTATTCAACCAAGCGCAATCCGAGTTGGGTGGCTGTAAAGTATCGGGCACACACAAATGATTTCTCTGAAATCTTGTGGCCAGAGCGATATGATAAGACTTTCTTTGTAGACAAGCGCCAAGAATACATTGAACAAGGTATTCCAGACATCTACTCTCAGGAATATTTGAATGTTCCTATTGATGAGTCCTTGAGTTACTTCCGTCGAAGTGACTTTTTGGACTTTACTGAGTCTGATAGGCAGATGTTACAGAAATCAGATTGGAAAAAGCACTTTAATTTCTACATTGGTAGTGACTTAGCTGTTTCCCAAACTGAGACGGCTGACTATTCAGTCTTTGTTATTGGTGGAACTGATGAAAACGGGGTTTTATACATCTTTAGAGTAATTCGGGAACGGATGGACTCACAAGAGATTGTAGAAACCATGCTTTCTCTCCAACGTATTTATGATCCGATAGCAATGTCCATGGAAAAGGGGCAAATTGAGAAGGCCATTGGGCCTTTTCTTCGTCAACGGATGCTAGAAACTGGAGACTTTATTAGTTTACTACCCGTTGCTCCTTCTGTGGATAAACTTACTCGGGCTCGCTCAATTCAAGCTCGGGTTAGGGCAGGGGCAGTTAAATTTGACCAGAAACAGGACTGGTTTCTTGACTTTGAGGAAGAGGCAATTGTCTTTCCTCGTTCAAAACACGATGACCAAGTAGATGCGTTAGCATATCTTGGACTGATCTTAGACAAACTTATGGAAGCACCTACCTCGAAACAACTTGAAGATGAAAAATATCAAGACGAGCTAGAAGACTCCGACTTATACGAACAAGGACGCAATGGAACCACAGGCTACTGACAACCAAGACTCACAATTGGCTGTGATGCTAGAATCCGCGAACATTGCGGAGAAACTCGATGAAGATCGGCTAAAAGAAATTGCTAATGAATGCTACACTGGGTTCATGAATGACTGCCAATCCCGGTCTGACTGGGAAAAGGGAGTTGATGAATGGACAAAGTTGGCTAAGCAAACAGTAGAGCCGAAGACCTGGCCGTGGCCTAAAGCTTCCAACATTAAGTATCCTCTCTTGTCCACAGCAGCGATGCAATTTGCTGCTCGTGCCTATCCTTCTCTACTTCCTTCCGATGGAAAGGTAGTTAAAGCTAAACCAATTGGAAAAGACCCCGATGGGACTAAACTCCAAACGGCTACGGCAGTTTCCACCTACATGTCCTACCAATTGATGGTAGAGATGGATGGATGGGAAGAGGATATGGATAAGTTGCTTATCATGCTGCCTATCGTAGGCACTATGTTTAAGAAGACTTACTGGGATTCGTTGAAGAAGGCTAATTGTAGCAGCCTAGTCCTTCCTAAAAATCTGGTAGTCAACTACTGGGCTAAGAATTTAAAAGACGCAGAACGAGTTTCTGAAGTCTTGGCAATCTCGGAGCGTAAGCTTAAAGAACGCCAACAAAGTGGAATTTGGTTGGAGCTTGAACTAGGTGCTCCTCCTCAACCTGAAGCTAAAGGCAATGCTCCAAGTCAAGTTGATCAAACCACTCCATACACAATTATTGAACAGCATACCTTTCTTGATCTCGATGATGATGGGTACAGAGAGCCATATAT
Source organism: Costaria costata (assembly GCA_036873775.1). Lineage (NCBI taxonomy): Eukaryota > Phaeophyceae > Laminariales > Agaraceae > Costaria > Costaria costata. The sequence continues at coordinate 4,535 of JAYJME010000124.1, forward strand.
TGTAACCTTCCACAAAGAGTCCAAAAAGATTCTGAGGATTGCAGCACGTTTTGATGATACCACCATCAGTCTGGATGAGAAGGGAAAGATTCAAAAGATTGATCCCATCCAGTACTACACAAAGTTTGGGTTTATTCCCAATCCTGATGGAGGTTTCTACGACATTGGTTTTGGTATCTTACTCGGTCCTCTCAATGAGTCCGTAAATACCCTCATCAATCAATTGGTGGATGCTGGTTCATTAAACAATTTACAGACAGGTTTCCTTGGAAAGGGCTTGCGTCTCCGTATGGGAGAAACAAGGTTCCAACCAGGAGAATGGAAAGTAGTTAATTCTACTGGGGATGATTTGAAGAAACAAATCGTTCCGATGCCTACCAAAGAACCTTCTAATGTACTCTTCCAACTTATGGGAAGTCTCATCACTTCAGGTAAAGAACTTGCTAGTGTTGCTGAAATCTTTGTTGGCAAGATGCCGGGACAAAACACTCCTGCCACTACTACAATGGCTACTATTGAGCAGGGGATGAAAGTTTTCACTGCCGTTTACAAACGGATTTATCGTTCTCTAGCCGAGGAATTTAAAAAGATTGCTCGTCTCAATCGTATGTATCTCAATCCACAAACCTATGTGGAGGTGGTGGATATGACGGTGGGCCCAGAAGACTTTAAATTAGAAAATCATAATATCTTTCCTGGTGCTGATCCTACAGCGGTCTCTCAAACTGAGAAACTACTCAAAGCTCAAGGACTTCTCGAACTCCTTCCCACGGGAATACTCAGTCCTGTGGAAGTAGTCAAACGTGTACTAGAAGCTCAAGAACAACCTAACTGGGAACAAGTACTTATTCCTCAAGTCGCCCAAACTGGCCAAATGCCTCCACCTCCACCTGATCCAAAGCTTTTGGAAAGTCAGGCTAAGATTGAGGCAATGCAACAAGCTTCACAAATTAAAGCTCAAGAAGCAGCCTTTAAGTCTGAGCTTGCCCAAAGGGATCAACAATTCCAATTGGCAATGAAAGCTCAGGCGGCGGATCAAGAAATGAGACATAAAGAAGTTCTTGCAGCCGTTCAATTGGCAATTCAAACACATACTGAGAACCAGCGTGTGGCACAAGACAAACAAAAGTTTATCCAAGAGACTGTCCATAGTGAATTAAACCATAGACAGCAAATGGCACATACAGAGAGTATGGCAAAAGTAAAACAGCAACAAGCAGCTAAAGGACCCAAGAAACCGTGAACCAAACAGACTTTATTGACTGGAAACGTCATCCTGTGACACAGGCAGTTTTTAGTCAATTACACCTTCGTATCCAAGACCTCCAAGAAATATTGAGTGATCAAGCAGGGGTAGACCCTGGTAAAGATCGTGAATATGTTGGAGCAATTAAAGCATATAAAGACATGCTTTTGATTGAGTATGAAGGTCCATCCACTGAGGAGACTCAATGATTATTCCAGTCTTACATAGAATCCTAATCAAGCAGGATAAATTGGAAGAAACAAATAAAGATTATGTTCGAGCCCGCGCAGCCGGTATTGTGATTCCTGATCATGAGGATAACAAACGAGCACAAGCAGGGGTAGATACCGGAACCATTCTTGCTATAGGAGAAACTGCCTACCGTGATTTTGGAACCACTCCTCCGATTAAGGTAGGAGATCGAATTGCATACGCTCGCTTCTCTGGAAAGTTTATTACTGATCCAGAAGATAATGAAGAGTATGTCGCACTCAATGATGAAGACATTGTGTGTATCTTTAAATAAATAGGAATAAAATGAGTGATGAAAATCTAGACTCTAGTGGGTCTGAAAATAAAGAAGCAATCCAATATACCGATGCTGAAGTAAAGGCAAGGGAAAGTGGATGGGTCCCCAAAGACCAATGGGAAGGTGATCCAGATGCTTGGCGTCCTGCAAAAGAGTTTAATGATCGCGGAGAACTCTTTCGTAAAATTGATGACCAGAATCGAACTGTAAAAGAACTCAAGAAGGCTCTCGAAGATATGAAGCGGCATCATGCTGCTGTTCGAGAAACAGAATACGCTCGCGCTCTCTCCTCACTGAAAGCACAAAAGAAAACTGCTTTGGAAGAAGGAGATGCTGCTCAAGTTATTCAACTTGACGATCAAATTGATCTGGTTAAAGAAGAGCAAAACAAACTTAAGGAACAACCTATTGAGGTTCAGGCTACTGCCAATCCTGAGTTTGTGAATTGGGTAGATAAGAACAAGTGGTACGAAACCAATGAGTCCATGCGCGCATATGCGGACACATTAGGACGTAACTTGGCTCAAAAGGGTTACACCCCTACTCAAGTTCTAGCTGAAGTAGCTAAACAAGTTAGACAAGACTTTCCTACTAAGTTCAGTAATCCTAATCGGGAAAAACCTGGATCAGTAGAGGGAAGTTCTACAAAAGGTGGAAAGAATGAAGATAATTTTGTTCTTTCTGATGAACAGCGTCGAGTGATGCAACGATTCGTGCGTTCTGGTGCGATGTCGGAAAAAGAATACATCGCCGAACTAAAGCGAATTCAAGGAGTTTGAAATGAGTGACAATAAAGAAGCAATTGCGAAAGCACCGAGTGGCCGCCCGCAGCGTACTCCCATTGGGACACGTAATGTTTTGACTGTAGCTGGAAAAGATCCCAACTATGTGTATCGAATTATTAATGACTCGGCAGATCGAGTCGCAGAATTCATGGAAGCTGGTTATGAGCTAGTGGCCAATGAGTCTGTAAAAGTGGGTGATAAACGAGTTAACAAAAGCTCTGCTGAAGGGTCTGTCAGCCAACTTTCCGTTGGTCAGGGACAGAAAGCGTATGTGGTCCGTATCAAGAAAGAATGGTATGACGAAGACCAGCGCCTAAAGCAAGTTAGGGTTAATGAACTTGAAGCAGCCACTAGAAATAAAGCTCTTGATGGTACTTATGGAAAACTCGAACTTACTCGGGATTAAATGATTTAAGTGCCGTTAGGAAAATCTAATTATTTGCTTATTTGGAGAATAACTAATGGCAAGTGTTTCGCGTATTAATGGGTTTCGGCCTGTTAAAACTCTCTCTGGTGCGCCCTATACGGGCAAAGCCAATCTGTATTTTGCCTCGTCTGGTAACAGTGATGTTATCATGGTGGGCGATGCAGTAAAAATTGCCGGTGATGCCCGTGCTGCTTCTGGTGCCCCTACGGTGGCACGTTGTGGCGCAACGGATATTCCGGTTGGTGTAGTGGTTGGTATTCTATTTTCTGGTGTGGCCAATGAAATTACGAACGTTCCAAACGTCAGTAATTTGAACACTCCGATTTATCGTGCCGCCTCTACAGATCGTTATTTGCTGGTTGCAGATGATCCTCTGTTGGTGTATGAAGTTCAGTATGCCGGTACATCCGTTGCTGCTGCTACCATTACGGCTAACGTTGGACAGAACGGCCAGTTTACTACGACTGCCGGTAGTACGACTACTGGTTCGTCTGGTATGCAGTTGGATAGTTCTGGTCTTGGAACGACTTCTACGCTTCCTTTGAAGATCGTAGGTTATCCGGCCCGTCCCGATAATGTTCCTGGTGATACTTATTTTAGTTACTATGTAACTCTGAATAGTTCGCTGTATGGTTCTCTCGGCACTACTGGTGTTTAATCTTAGAATTTAAAGGAGAGACATAAATGTCGATTATTAATAGTGGCTCATTTGCCAAGGCCCTCTGGCCTGGTGTTAACGCTTGGTATGGAAAAGCGTACAATGAGTATGAAGTAGAGTACGATAAACTTTTTGACAAGTACTCGTCTACTAAGGCGTTTGAAGAAGATGTGGGTATCTCTTCGTTTGGTCTGGCAGTTGCCAAGCCTGAAGGGTCGCCTATCTCTTATGATAGCGAACGGCAATCGTTCACGACTCGTTACCAACATGCAGTCTTTGCACTAGGTTTCGTGATTACTCGTGAAATGATGGACGACGACCAGTATGATGTTGTGGGACAGCGTAAGGCTCAAGGACTAGCTTTCTCTATGCGTCAAACGAAGGAAGTGATTGCGGCTAACATCTACAATCGTGCCTTTACCTCCGGTTATGTTGGTGGAGATGGTGTCATTTTGGCATCTGCTTCCCATCCGAACTTGAAGGGTGGTACGTGGTCCAATGTGATTGCTACGGCTTCTGACTTGTCTGAAGCGTCTTTGGAACAAGCATGTATTGATATTGCTGGATTTACGAATGATGCGGGCTTGCTAATTGCAGTTCGTCCTGATTCGTTGATTATCCCGCGTCAACTCATCTTTGAAGCAAAGCGTATTCTTGGTACTGATGGTCGTGTTGGCACTGACAACAATGACTTGAATGCCATTAAGACTCTGGGTTCTATTCCGAAGGTTGTGACCAATCACTTCTTGACGGATACGGACGCATGGTTCATTCGTACAAACGTGCCTCATGGTATGAAGTACTTTGAACGTCGTGGTGATGAGTTCGATATGGACAATGATTGGGATACTGAGAACGCTAAGTTCAAGGCTACCGCTCGTTACTCGTTTGGCTGGACTGACCCTCGTGGTATTTACGCCAGCGCAGGCGCTTAATCCATAATTAATTAAGCCCTCTTCGGAGGGCTTTTCAAGGAACAATTATGGCAATTAATTTTGTACAAGGTCAGGTTGCTGTTGGTGATCCTAGTCCTACGGGTCCGACTCCAATTAGTAATATTAAAGATGTTGTTACGAAAGTTGTAAAACTAACGTCTGCAAACTTTACTGTTACAACTGCAACAAATACTCTAGTAGCAAGGCTTCCGGCTGATGCTACCATCTTGAGTATGAGTTACTGGAATAAGACTAAGTTGGCTGGTGGATCAATTTCTGCCGCAGCAATGAGTGTGGGATCAACTTCTGGAGGTACTGAGTTTGTCAGTGCTTTCGATGTCTTTACTACCGTTGGAACTATGGCTTTTCTCTCTCCCATCACTGGGATTATGCAGAACTATAGCTTGCCCTTGGGTGGTGACATTCCTATTTGGGTGAAGGGTCTTGCAACTACAGGTTCTCCTACTTCTGGAGAAATCTATCTCGTTATCGAATACGTTCGGTAATTTAGTAGGGGTCTTCATGGCCCCTCTTTTTATGGAAATATCTACATGAATGTTACCGCAACTCCTCCGAAAAACCAATCGGTTTATTCCATCTTTGTAAATCCCTCGACGCTAGGAGCTACTTCGGTGGTCGCTGCGAAAACGGGAATGTCAATTCGTGTGTTAGGCTTGGCTCTTGTGTCCACAGCCGCTAATAGTGTTAAACTTCTGTCCGCTTCAACGGACATCACTGCTACTTTTCCTCTCGGAGCGAATGGTGGTCTAGTGCTTCCTTTCAATGAGCATGGCTGGTGCCAAACGGCAGTTGGTGAAGCTCTTCAAGTTAACTTGTCCGCGAGCACTGCTACTGGTGTTCACGTACTCTACATTGTACTGTAATATGTTCAAAAGTATTAAACGACTCTTTTCTCCTAAGCAAGTTCCTGTTGCTATCAACAAGAATTGGCGAAATGGAATGTGGGTGATGTATGGAGAACAAATTGCAATTATTTCCAAGGTTGGAGACCCTTGTGAAATTCATTATGTCTACCCATTTACAGGTGAAACTGTTGGAGTAGACAACATCCCTCTCAATGCATTGCGTCAAGCACGTTGGATTGAAATTCCAGAATGCCGTCGCAATCTTACTCCTGCAAAAGGATTGGAGTTAGGTTATGGCGCTTAATGTACCTGACGTAGGGGAGAATATTGCTCTAGAGGCATTGGTTAATAAAACCGCCCCACAGAACCTTGTTCTGAAACTTTATAAAAACAACATCACTCCTTCTGATACAGATACAGCCGCTACCTATACGGAGGCTGTCTTTGGTGGATATGCTGCTGCTACACTGACTGGAGCTTCTTGGAATGCTGCTTCTGGTGGGTCTATTACCTATAGTGCTCAACAGACCTTTACTTGCAATGCTGCTGCTACCGATGACATCTATGGTTACTTTGTAGTGCAGATCACTTCAGGTATCTTAGTCTGGAGTGAACGCGATGCATCAGCTCCGTTTGCTATCCGCAATTCTGGTGATGCTGTTAAAATTACCCCGACAATTACTGCGAACTAAACGATATGGCAACTTATTCTGAACTTTACGCTGTCTCTGGTAATAGCACGCTTCCGACTCTGGAAAAACAGATTATGGTTGCCTTGATGATTAAAGCTAATGCGATTGCCAAGTTGGCAAGTCCCACTGCCCCTCAAAAGGAGTTTGCACGCACAGCTTTAGGTGATCCATCTATCTATCGTCAAACTGTGATGAACTATATCTTGGCAGAGTATAACACTGCAACTGTTGCGACAATTGCTGCTGCAACAGATACTCAAGTACAAACTGCGGTAAATTCTGCTGTAGATACCCTTCTGGGGGTCTAATGGCTTCTACTAAAACTAGTAAAACCCTATACGCTTCTGCTTCTTTAGCAGCGGCTACCTCTGTTAATGTTACAGAATGGACTATGACTACGTGCTATGGAGGTTTAGCTTGTGTTAAACTTACCAATGGTGCTACAGCCCCCACCACTGCTCCTACTGTAACTTTCTATGTCGGAGAAGCATCTGGAACCAAACGTAAGTTATATACAGCATCAGGAGATACTGTAAATAACTCGGTCAATGATATTGTTTGTGAAATTCCTCCTTCTGCTATGTACTGTAATATCACCATTCTCAATGGGGCTACTAATGCCATTACAGTGGAAGCTTACGGACAAGAACTAACAACTATTTAATATGAGATATACACAACCACAGAAAGGCCCATTCAAACCCTCTACCTATTGGCTAAATCGTGGGCTAGAAATGGTCTTTCTAGGTGGTCGTGTGGTTTGGAATCGTGATCCTGCTGCTGTTGATATTGTATCAGTTGGAGCAGGAACTCCTAAAACTATTGTTGCTAAGTCCGGTCTAGTACAAGGATTTGGTACCACTTATGGTACAGGGACTTCTGATTATCTAAAAGGCCCTAAACTGTCACCTCCTAAAAGCGGCTTTCGATCCATTGTAGCACATGCATATGCTAAGACTACTGGTGGTGGTACGTTGGGTAGGATGTTCCAGGATGTGTCCGGAAGTGGATTAGAAAAGGGAGAGTCCCTCTACTTATCAACATCTTCTGACATAATTTATGCCATGTATGCTGCTAGTTCATCTACTAGTAGGACATGGAATTTCACCCTGACATCCCCATTGAACAGGTGGGCAGTGTTTGGTGTAACTATACCTATCAGTGCTTCAGGAGCTACAACAGGTCGTGTTTTCTTAGATGGTGTTTACAAAAACAGCGCAACTAATGCTGGAGCTACTTCTCTAACAACGAACGTACCTACTAATCTCGCTATAGGGAATCGCCCATTAGCCCCTGGTAATGAACGTTATTGGGATGGTATGCTCGGATGTATATTATTCTTCGATGGCTATCTGTCCGATCTTGACCATCAGCGTTTAGCTGATAATCCCTGGCAAGTTTTTGATAATGATGAGTTCTCATTATGGGTTCCTTCTGCTGGAGGAACTATCTACACTATCACTCCTTCAGGAGGAATAGCTCTTGCGGGTAGTTCTAGTGAGATTAAAACAAGGTTACAAAGTCCTAGTGGAGGTTTAGTTTTCTCTGGTGCTCCGGCACTTATCAAGACAAGACTGCAAACTGCTTCAGGTACTTTAACCTTTGGTGGAACAGCCCCTTTCTCTACAGCAGCAACTTATACAATTTCTCCTAGTGGGGGAATGACGTTTGCTGGTACTGGAAATGAAGTTAAGCAAAAAACTATTCTTCCTACGGGAACACTTTCCTTTGGAGGAACTCTTTCAGAAGTACTTGTACGAACACAAGTTCCTTCTGGAGGGATTACTTTTAGTGGAACCTTGATTACATACAGAACCAAAGTCTTCGTTCCTACAGGAACAATTACATTCTCTGGAACTGCTCCTTTGATAAATCCTGCTGCTCCTGTTGCACAAGGTACATGGCGTACTCTAACTAATGCTGGAATATAACTATGAAAAATCATCTTGTTTCAGGAAGTTGGAACGCTCTTTGTGATAGTTGTGGAAGGAAGTTCAAAGCGTTTGATTTACAAAGGCGCTGGGATGGTCTCATGGTCTGTAAAGAAGATTATGAAGTACGTCATCCTGCGGACTTCCTCCGTGTACAGAAAGAGAAAATCTCAGTAGATTTCTCTCGCCCTTATCCAATGAATGATACCTTCATTAGGTATACGTGTTCCATTAAAGAAACAAATGGTAAGGCGGATATAGGAGCCGCAGACTGTGCTAGAGTTGACTTTGATATGCCCTATGATTCATGGGATGTGACCACTAATTGGATTTATAGGGATCGTTATCCCGCAATTGCTGGCTTGGCACAAGCAGGAGAATCAACTTCAGGAATTGCACATAGTTTACAACCAGGAATATAAATGGCATCTACTACTTTTGTTGATGGAGTTACCCTCATTGAAGCCTCTTGGCTAAATGATGTTAACGGATTTGTTTATTCAGGAGGTTCTGGAACAGTAGCTTGGGGTGCTATTACTGGAACACTCTCTAATCAAACGGACCTTCAGACAGCCTTAAACCTTAAGGCTAACGCAGCCTCTCCTACTTTTACGGGAACTTCCACTTTCTCTGGACCGATCTCCATTTCTGGAGGAGTGGGGACTAGTGGACAATTTCTTACTAGTGCGGGAGCAGGACAACCAACTTGGACGACTCCCTCTAGCGGCACAGTTACGTCCGTTTCTGTGGTATCGGCGAATGGGTTTGGTGGATCAGTAGCAACTGCTACTACTACCCCCGCCATTACACTAACAACTAGTCTTACTGGATTGTTAAAAGGAAATGGAACTTCCATGTCTGCCGCTACAGCGGGAACGGACTATGTAGCTCCTGGAGGAGCGTTAGGAACCCCCTCTAGTGGAACATTGACTAATGTCACAGGACTTCCTTTATCCACTGGAGTTACCGGAAATCTATCGGTAAATAATCTTAACTCTGGAACAGGTGCCTCTGCTACCACTTATTGGAGAGGAGATGGTACTTGGGCCACCCCCTCTGGAAGCGGCACAGTTACTTCTGTAAGTGTTGTTACTGCAAATGGTGTCTCTGGTTCAGTAGCAACCGCTACTACAACTCCAGCCATTACACTAACCCTTGGAGCAATCACACCTACCACTGTTAATGGTAACACTATTACTACTGGCACGGGAACACTGACCCTAGCCGCAGGAAAAACTCTTACAGCAAGTAATTCTTTGACACTAGCCGGAACGGACTCGACAACGATGACGTTCCCCGGAACTACGGATAATGTAGTGTGTCGTACCAGTACAGATACCCTCACTAATAAGAGAGTTACCCCTAGAGTAGGTTCTACTACTAGTTCAGCCACTCCCACAATTAATACAGATAGTTATGATATCTATAAGTTAACCGCACAAACGGTGGATATTACTTCCTTTACTACTAATCTTAGCGGAACTCCCACAGATAATCAATGTCTTATTATTGAGATTACAGGGACCGCAGCTAGGGCCATTACTTGGGGAGCAAGTTTTGAAGCAAGCACGGTGGCTCTCCCTACTACTACAGTAACTACGAATATGCTTGCCGTTGCTTTTATATGGAATACCGCTACGTCTAAGTGGCGTTGTGTAGCAGCAGTATGAGTGATATGTTGAGACGAGTAGTGATGATGATGGGAAAAGTAACAACCCCACCCACCTACACAACCTGGAACCCATCTGACAAAACCAGCAATGTTGCATTATCAGGTGGTAATCTGGTGGCAACGACTAGTGGATTTGCTGGTAGTGGTGTGCGCTCTGTAATTGGTAAATCTTCTGGGAAATGGTATTGGGAGATTACGATAACCACTATGGATGATGTGTATGCAGGAGTATCAAGCTCAGGTGGAAGTCTTGATCCGGCATGGTATTATACAACTGGTATGGGATGGTCTGGAACTTCCGGTAGTCTTTATAAAACTAATACTGTTGTAGGTTCTCCAGGTACATACACAACTGGAAATGTTCTTGGTTTTGCTTTGGACATGGGAGCAGGAACTTTGGAATTATTCAAGAATAATGTTTCTGCTGGTTCATTTTCTAGTCTTCCTAGTGGCACTTTACATGCAGTTTGTGGTGCTGGTCTCTCTGGAGGTTCTGGTGTTATTACTGCTAATTTTGGGGCATCTGCATTGACTTATGCTCCTCCTTCTGGATATAACGCAGGACTTTATGTTTAAAAAAATTCTACTTTGTCTTTTCTGTAGTGTAGCTTCTCTTTCTTTTGCAGGAGAAACTTCCCTCATTATTGGGGTTTCTAAGTTTACGGCTCATGGAGATGGGGTTTGGTATCAAAAAGCTTTTCCTTATGAATTGAATCTCAAATCTTCTTCTATTGGTTTGCGCTATGATACAACTCCCGTAAACAATGTTAGCTATGGTGTGGGCATTTTGCGACTTGGAAAAGTCACTTCTTCGGCTGAAGCTGTAGCTCTTGATGGAGTGAAAGAAGGGGATGGAGGATACAATCCATCCATTAAGGCTTGTAATGGTCCCTGTTGGCCCACTTCTCATTGGTATGGGAAAGGGCAAGTACAAGGAATCTTTGGAGTAGCTACCAAGCACTATGGACCTTGGTCTGTTGATGCAGGACTATATCTATATAAACCTACTTGGACCATGGATATTCCTGACTGGATTGGTTGTCAAGGATGTCCTCCTGTCTCTCTTACTGTACGAAGTTCTGGTCAGTGGAATATAGGGCCTACCTTTGGAGTGAAATATAACTATAAAACTAACACTTATGGACTTTCTGCTTGGAATACTTCCACTCGTAACTCAGACTTTCCATCAATTTATCACAGAATGACTTATCTTCTTTATTGGGGTAAGACTTTTAATTAGGCTAATATGACGACAACTGTATTTTCTTCAGGGACAGTAATTACTTCCCCATGGTTAAATGACGTAAACAATGCAGTTTATCGTCCTGATCTTAAAACCACTATCGGAGGACTAACGGTAGGATCAGTAACTCTCGATCATTCTACTCCTGCCGGTAAAGTGGTTATTACTGACACAAATCCAATGTATTGGAATGCAGGTCCTGGTAAAATGTCAGTGGAGTTTGATCTCACTCCAAATAATTACTTTGCGGCCAATCCTAATGGACACTTTGCCGTGGTATTACGATGTGATACTTCCCTCATTGCTACTGAAGTTAGGGGACAAGGTATTGCTTGTGGTAATGCTACAGGCTTTCCTTACGGTCCTAGTGACTTGAATCCAACTCCTCTTCTGGAAACTTGGATGGGTAATCTAACTGTTCCAGGAAATTATACATTTCCTAATTCTGAAACTGCTAGATCATTAAGGTTTTTAGATGGAGTGCATTATCGTTTTGTAATTGAAGCTACGAAAACGGTTGATGATAAAAGATACCTTCGCTATCGTGTATGGAGTTTTCAAGCTACCTATAATACGTGGCGTGCTGAAGTAGACACTGGTGATGTGCTTGACCATAATGTTTGGTCAGACCTTACCAAGACTGGTCTTGTCTTTGGACATGTTTTTGAAGATAATTTGTCTTCGTGGTCGCTTCCGTTTACCAATGTTAAGGTAACTTGGGGACCAGCCGACTTAGCTGTCCCTGATCAAACTATGAAGTTGTCTCGTTATGGAGCACAGCTAGAAGGAGATTTAAACTTTATTGGCACAGGCCATAAAATAAAGGCTCCGTTTAATGCAGGACCTTCTCTAGCTACTTCGTTGGCAGTCCAATCAGCAAATGCAAACACTGCGACGACTTTAGTATACCTACCAAACGGAACTTCCACCGCAGCCAACACTTTATATTCAAATAATTCGTCTTCAACTTCTACTTACCAAGCCCTTACTATTGGAATGTCTGGTTCAGAGGGTTTGATTAACACTTTTGGACTCTCTGCGGCAAACCCTACTATTAACTTTGAAGTAGGTGTTGGGGCAGGGGTAAGAAAACTTTCCATTGGGGCTTCTGATATTACTAGTACTGTCACATTAGTTCTTTCTGGTTCGGCTACTAGAGGAATAAATGTTACCGGCACTAACACCATTGGTATTGATTTAGCTTCTAGTACAAATAGTGGATCAGCCATTCGTCTTAAAAATGGAGAAAATATTGGATTTGATGGAAGTGGAGTGTATAAACTATACCATAACACAACTGGTATTCCCGGTCTTTTATATAGTGTAAGTGGTGTGGCTAAAATTGTCTTAGGAGATGATGGGTCTATTGTCACTGAAAATACGTTTGCTCTAGTGTCTTCTGGAAATACTGCTACAACGGCAACTGCTGGAGGAGCATCCGCCCTTCCTGCCACCCCTTCTGGATACTTTAAGTTCCTGCTGGATGGTGTAACTATGAAACTACCTTATTATGCCAACTAATAAACAACATACTATTGTTTTTACAGAGGCTGATTTGGTGATTTTGGATAAGGCTCTTACTTCTCTTCCTTACAAGGAAGTAGTGGAGCTTATCCAACGTATCAATCAGCAACTCAATCCTCCCCAAATAGAACCTGTTCCACAGGAGATTAAATGACCTATATGGATGCAATTACTCTTGGCCTTGGAATAGGTTTCTCGGTCTTAGGATGGTTCGCCAAAGAACTTTGGAGTGCTGTCAAAAGTCTTAAGGAAGATTTGATTAAACTAAAAGATGATATGACTACGTTCTATGTACGTAAGGATGACTTCAGAGAATTTCGTACAGAGATTCTTGCCTTCCTTCAACGTATTGAAACTAAGCTAGACACTAAACAGGATAAACAAAATGGCACTTGATCCAGTTACAGCAGTAGCCGATTTGGTTGGCGTAGCAATCAATAAAATCTGGCCTGATAAATCAGAACAAGAAAAACAACAACTTGCCGCTGCTGTAATGATGGTTCAAGGGCAGTTGGATATCAACCGAGCAGAGGCGGCCTCTCCTAGTACGTTTGTATCTGGATGGCGGCCTTTTATTGGGTGGGTGTGTGGTTCCGCATGTGCATGGAATTGGGTCGGCCTCTCTATTGCAAAGTTTGTTGCCATCACTTTCTTTGCCCATACAATCGACTTAAAGCCTGCCGACATTTCGGAAATGATGCCTGTTCTTATGGGTATGCTAGGTCTTGGAGGTCTTCGTACTTTTGAGAAAGTTAAAGGAGTTGCGTAATGTCTACTAGTGGAACCTCCTCATGGACTCTTACAAGAGACTCCGTAATTAATGCTGCCCTACGTAAATTAGCAGTTCTCTCTGGAGGTTCTGCCCCACAGACATATGAAGTTTCCAATGCTACAGAAGCCTTTAATGCTATGGTTAAAGGCTTTCAGGCCGATGGAATGCCTGTATGGGCTATCAAGAAGTATTCTTTTACAGTAACTTCTGGAACCTCTACCTATAATATTGGAACAGGACAAACCTTAAATACTCCTGTTCCTCTTAAAGTTATTCAAGCATATAGAACTCCTTCGGGTGGAGTAAATGTTCCCATGAATATTTATACCTCCTATAACTTTAATTTACTTCCCTTGTCATATACGTCTGGTACTCCTATTAACTTGTACTATCAGCCGTTTCCTACATATGGAACAATTAATCTTTGGCCCATCCCACAAGATAGTACAACCTCTATTACAATAGTTTATCAACGTCCTTTTGAGGATATGACTGGAGCTAGTAATGATTTTGACTTTCCTTCCTATTGGACGGAAGCAATGATTTATGGATTGGCTTGGAGACTCTCTCCTGAGTATGGTATTCCAGTAATGGATAGGGGTATCCTAGCTAAAGAGGCTGCTTACTTTAAAGAGCAAGCTCTCAACTATGGATCAGAAGAAGGTAGTCTGTATCTACAACCTGATTGGTCTGGTAAACACTAACTATGGCATTCACTAAAACTCCCTCCGTATCTACTTACGATACAAAGCGTATTAGTTTCATTTCTAATCCACTTCAACGGAGTGGAGTGGAGCCCACTAAGGATGCTCGTCTAGTCAACATGATGGTTGAAGAGATCGCCCTTGGTGCAAATAATAAAAAGTACTTTGTGAAATCTAGGCCAGGATTAGAGAGTTCTTATTCTCTTACTGCGGGAGAAGCCAGAGAGATTTTTTATTGGGAATATGCTGGATCACCTTACATCATTGCTGTCGTTGGAAACTTAGTTTATGCTAATGCTTCTCTTGTGGGAACTCTCACTACAACGACAGGTCCTGTTGGAATTACAGAACATGTCTCTAGTGTAGCAGTAAAGAGTTTGGTAATTGTAGATGGGACTAAAGGTTATACCTTAGCCAGTCCTGCCAGCACTATTGTAGAAATCACGGCTCCTGATTTTCCTACTCCTCATGTCCCTGATCCTATTTTCATGGATGGATATATCTTCCTAGCGAAAGCAGGAACACAGGATGTGTATAACAGTGCTTTAGATGATCCGACTTCTTGGGCATCTGGTGAATACCTTTCTGCTGAAATGTACCCTGATACCATTAAGGCACTCAGTAAGAATAACAACTACATCTATGCAGTGGGTTCTAACAGTGTTGAGTATATGTACGATGTGGGGAATTCTACTGGAACTCCTCTAGCACGACATGCTGCGGCTGTCCAACAATTTGGTACTCCCGCTCCTCTCTCTGTAGTGCAAACTGAAAAAGAAGTTATCTTGATTGGATCAACTTCCAATGGTGGGTACACCGTTTGGACAATTGATGGATTTAAAGAAACTGAGATTGGTATTCCTTCCGTTAAAGCAATCTTTGCTGTAGAAGGAGTGGCTCTTGTAAATGCTCGTGCATATTGCACTAGGTCCGCAGGCCAGAAACTTTACATCATTAATCTTTCTACTCGTACTTTGGTATATAGCTTTGACACTAAAATGTGGAGTGAGTGGTCCTCTGATGCAACTACCCCAACTACCTTCGTAGGACAGTGTGCTACTGATGGGTCTGAAGGTAAGCCTTATCTTTTAAATAAAACCAATGGTGTGGTTTACACGATGAATGAATTAGTCCACACTGACAATGGAGCACCCTTTAGATGCGAGATAACTACTGCCAAAGAGGATTTCGATTCAATCAATCGGAAAACTATGTCGAGGTTCGCTATTATTGGGGACAGTCCCGACTATGGTGGCTCATATAACACTCTGTCTATTGAGTGGTCTGATGATGACTATAACACTTGGTCTACTGCAAGGAACCTTACCTTCACATACGATTTCCCTTGTATTACACAATTAGGAGTTTTTCGTCGAAGAGCTTTTCGTATTAGGTATACTTCTCCACGATTCCTCCGCTTTGAAGGATTTGAGGTAGATATCAATAAAGGAAGTCAATAATGTCTGTACGTCTTCCTCCGGCTCCTATTCGAGGTAGTCCCGGAGACTTCATCTGGGAATCTTGGTACAACGATTTGCAAGGGACCTTCTACAATTTCTTGAAATTGAATAAGCTTGCAACCGATCCTACGGCTGCTGATATTCCAGTGGATAGTTGGGGAGTCTTTAAGAACACTACCACAGGCATTACCTCTCTCTGGATTAATGATGGTGGTGTGGTGTCTAGAACTCACGCCTTTGCCCTTGCCAACCCATGAGTATTCATAACAAATTAAATCGCGAAGATGCTTTAGAGATTTTGGCTTTAGCTGAAGCTATGCATCATGAGGCTCCTTCTTTTCAGAATAAGCCCTTTGATAAGCATCGTATGTGGGCCATCCTTGACTCCACTCTCCATAATCCTCATAATGTTTGCATGATTTATGCAAAAATAGATGGGAAGATTGTTGGAGGAATCTTAGGGAAAATCTCTGAACAATTCTTCTCTGGTGAACGAGTGGCTTCCGACTATGGAATGTTTATTCTTCCAGAATATCGAGGGTCTTTAACCTTTGTCAAGATGTTTAAAGCCTTTGAGGATTGGGCTGTTGAGAATAAAGCTAAAACAATTATTGTAGGACATACTACAGGAATTGAAACTGAGAAAGCCAAAAGTCTATTCCCTCGTTTGGGATACTCTTTAATGGGATATATATTTAACAAGGAGATTCCAAATGTGTGAACCAGTATCGGCTAGTGCTGCTGCCTGTGCTGCTGGAGCAGCGGAAGGTGTGGGAGCGTTGGGAGCAGGAGAACTTGCTGGCGCAGGTATGATGGGAGCCGGGGCGGCTGGTGCTGGAGGAGCCGGACTAGGTGCTCTAGGTGCTGGGGCAGTTGCTGGAGACATGTTCCTTCCTGGAGCCCTTGGGGCTGAAGGGGCAGCAATGGGGACAGGTGCCCTTGAACTAGGTTCGCTAGGAGCAGGAGCGGCTGCCGGTGATATGTATCTTCCAGGTGCTTTAGGAGCTGAAGGTACAGGAATGGTAGCTGGTGACGCCTTCTTGCCCGGAATGCTTGGTAGTGATGGTCTAGGAAGTCTAGGAGGATTTGAGTCGTCTATGGGAGCCTTTGAGGCCCCTTCATGGGCCACTCCTCAAGGGTCCGTGGCTGCTCAAGGTATTGGCTCTGAAAATCTTACTGCTTATGGAAATTCTGCTCCTAGTGCCGAAGTGGCAGGTTCTCCTCAAATAGGAGGTAATCCTTTTGAAGGGGGGGGTCGTGAAGTCTTCAACGCTGCTAAGGATAGCCAAGCTTATAATGCTTCCCAACCATTTGGTAACAGAGGACTCTCAGGTCTGTGGGACTCTGCTCTATCCGCTAAGAACTCTCCTGCTGGAAAAGGCTTGAATCTTATGCAGACAGGTTCTAGTTTGTATGATATGTATGCTAAGCAACAAATGGCTAAAGAGCAAATGAATCTATATAAGCAGAATGAAGCAGCTACAAATAACATGTACGCTCCAGGTTCTCCTGAGTACCTAGCTATGGAACGAGAACTAGCACGTAAAGATGCTGCTGCTGGACGTAATAGTCAGTATGGTGCTCGTGCTGTGGATTTGCAAGCTCGTATTGCAGATATTAAATCTCGTCAACGTATGGGTATGCAAGCAGGACAAACAGCCCTTTTGAATCAAGGGATGACAAACAAATATAGTGGGCTGAATTCTTTGTTCGGATATATGAACAAGAATGAAGGCTTAGCTAGTGTACTTGGAGGCTAAATGGCTTACTCTGGACTAGAAACCATCTTTCAAAATATGGGTCCAACTTATGCTGCAAGTATGGCAGGAGAGCGCGAGGGGATGGCTCAAGGGCAAGATATTCTTGATGCTAGAAAAAAGCAAGAGGAACTATTAGCTCTCCAACAAGCTTACAAGCAAGCTGATGTAATGAATCCGCTTAAGGCTCAATTTGAACAGGGCCGTATTAATGAGCAAGGAGCTATGCTTCCGGGACAACAAGCTGAGTCTCGTCTAAAGGGAACTACTGCTGATGTTGCTGGGGCAACGGCTAAGTCTACTATTGGTAAAACGAATAGTGCAAATGACTTGGCTCAAATGGGGGATCAAGTCCAGAAGCTTTCTAAAATGCGTGATATGGCTACTCAATTGGTATCTAATATTATGTCTGCTGGGCCTGGGGCTGATGCGGCTAAAAATCAATTGATTGCAAGTGGTACACTCCCTCCTCAAATTGCTCAAATGCTGGCCAATGTTCCTGCCGCAAAGTTGCCTGATCTTCTTGCCAAGGCTAACGCCTATGTTAATCAGCAATCGGCTGCCTACCAACAGGCAGTAGCAACAGCGAATATTCAGAAAGAGTCTCATCTTGGTGGGGCTCAAATTGCCGCTGATGCGATGCTTAAGGGAAAGCAAATGGATATTGATGCTGGTAAGTTTAAGGACAAGAAAGCTGGATTGCAGGATATTGAAGCCCAAGTACAGTCTGGAAAGATGACGGCAGAACGTGCTGCTGTTGCTCTGCATGGAGCCGCTATGTTTGAATCTGATCCAGAGACTAAAAAGCTCTACGAGCAAATGGCAAGCCAATATGAGACTTTTGCCATGAATCAAAAGAATGCACAAGCTGGTGGTAAACCTGATTTGAATAAACTCGGAGTGGAAACGCAGAAGATGCCTCCTGCTTTGGCTCCTGCCACTAAACCTTCGTTGCCTCCGGGCTGGGTAATGAAATAATTAAGGATTGATATGCCAACTTTCTCCTATAAAGGATATGACTTTGAAGTAGACCATACTCCTACAGAGGAAGAGTTCCAACAAATGTCTGCCCATGTAGATACCCTCCCTCCTAAAGGAGCTAAGTCTCCAGGATATGAGAGTCAAATTCCTGGCCAAAATCCCAATGTTTCTTCTGAGACATATGTGGAACCCTCTTTTCTTAAAAAGGTAGTGGCAGGTATTGAGGCTGGTGTAGCAAATAAGGAGGCTAGTGTAAACACTCTTGCTGGGGCTGCTAGCATGGTTCCTGGGGCATTAGCCTTTGGAACTAATCTTGCTAATAAAGCTATCCGAGAAGGCCGTCTCCTCACTCCGAAAGAGGGAGAAGAAGCTTTCCAAGGTGGAGCTAACATCATCATGGGTCCTCGAATGGCACGTACAAGTCCATTAGGGAAAGAGTATACTGAGAAATTTGGTAAGGGGATTAATGAATTGATTCCTCTTGCCGGACTGCATGGAGCATTCCCAGCTATGAAGGTTGGAGAAGCTACCAATGCAATGAAGGCACGTTTCTCTAAAGGCAAAGAAGTTGCTAAGGGAATTGATCATGAAGCCCTTGCTCAAGAAATCATTAAGCCTCCAGAAAAGCCCGCAGGAGAAATTCCTAACCTAAAGGCTACTGAAGGTCCAGATGGGCAGATGGCTTTGTTTGATATTCCTGAAGAAGGAAGGATGCCCAATCCTTATGAAGCAGTTACCGGAGATTGGAGAATTGACGAAAATGGTATTCCCATTAAAGTTGATTTGTCAATGGAAGCTGCTAACCTAGAGAATGCCCGTCAACGTAATTTGTGGGGAGATGAACTTCCTCGCAAGCATGAACAAGAAGCAGTGCCTCTCACCGAGGCTATTGATTCTATGCAAAGGCTAGATCGTAAAGGGGCTTTCAACAAGACTAAACTTGGTCATGAGATGGAAGCTCCGGGGGAACTAAAGGCTGCTGTAGCGGAAGCTCGACGTGAAGTGGAGCCCAACCCTTGGAAATCAGACATCGTAGAAATGAACTCTGGCATCCCTTTATCTAAGGAAGCTATTAAGGAGATCGTTAAGGCGGGGGTTGAGGGGGGGCGCTTTCTTGTCAAGAAAGTAGCAGATGGGTACATTGCCACCTTGGATGGAATACAGGTGGGTAAACTTAGTTCTAATCTTACACCTGAACAGAGCAAACGTATTCAAGAGTCTGCTAATGTAGACTTCGTCGGAGTGGATAAGGAATATAAGGGTACTGGGATAGGGTCTGCTCTGTACGAGGCTTGGGCGAAAGACCATGGAGGAAATGTAGCCCCCTCTGGTAAAACCTCTCCAGCAGCGTGGAGTTTATGGAAGAACAAGTATCCAGAGAAGGTCGATCATTTCGTCAAACAAGAAGCTCAACGTATTCGTGAAGGAGCCCCTTCTGATTTAGTGATTGGTAACATCACTGATCCTCAAATAGCTCAACGAGTAATGGAAGCTGCACAGTCTCCTCGCTTTGTTCCCAAGGGACAACGTGGAGGTATTCGTGTAGACTATTCTAAACGTAAAGAAGCCAAGGTACTAAAGAACATTCCTGGGATTAAAGAGAAGCTAGGAGACATCCTTCCTGACCAACGTCCCACAGAACAGTTCCTCAAAGAGGAAGCATCTACACTTGATGTAAGTCAAAATCTCTTGCAAAAGGGAATTAACATGCTTACGAAAGGAGGAGTGTATCAGTCTATCAAGACAGGCAATCCTCTCATCAAGAGGGTAACAGATAGGTTCCTTGATGCCGATCGAAAGTCTAAAGCTCAAATTGCTTCTATTGTCCACGACACTCTTGCCCCATTGGCTAGAGATATGTCAAAGGCTGAGAAGGCAGATGTATGGGCTGCACAGTTGGCAGCAGAGAAAGCTAAAACTCCTCTCACTGAGGAAGTCATGCGTAAGACAGGATTTAATGACAAGCAAATTAAGTGGGTGACAACTCACGATGCTGTCATGAAGTTGATGTTTGAGAAGATGACGGAAGCCAGCAAGGCTAGTGGAGTGAAGCCGGTTTCTCCTGCGGTGGCTTAT
The DNA here is from genome assembly GCA_036873775.1 of Costaria costata. Taxonomy (NCBI): domain Eukaryota; class Phaeophyceae; order Laminariales; family Agaraceae; genus Costaria; species Costaria costata. The sequence goes on from JAYJME010000124.1 coordinate 24,793, forward strand.
GTTGCCTCTAGGGCACATGGAGATTTCCGTAGACTTGTCTACGATAAGGAAGGGGATATTGTTGGCATCCTAGGTGCTAAGACTCGTATGGGTTTAGCTTCAGATGTAAAGAAATTGAAGGAGCGCAATCCTGATTATACAATCGGAGAAGAGCGTTACTTTGGTGGAGGGTCTAAGGGAGGGACAGCAGAAGGCTTCAACCAGATGCTTGAATTCCTAGCAGGAAATGATCCTAAGATTAAAGAGTTTGTGACCCATGTGAATGACATGATGTCTAAAGATGCTTATGACTATATGAATGCGAAATCGCATACTAAGTTTAAGAAGGGCATCTTTGGTATGGATGGCAAGAAGCCTTTTGAAGATGCGGTAAAGAATGCCGAAGAAGGGATGCAGGGGACAATTCATTATGCTGAAAAGATGATTAAGTGGGCAGAGCTTTCCAAAGCTGTTGCCGACACTAATCCTCTTCTCAAGATGGATAATGAACTCAAGATGCCTAATGCTAAGGCATGGTCTGAAGAATACATCCAACAAGCTCTTGGTAACAATCCTACTGAAGTAGGACGGGCCATTAAGAATGTCTTCTCTACTATTGGGAAGTCTTCTGGTATTGGTGTAACTGTTCCTGCTAAAGTGACTTCTGCTGCAAAGCGTATTGTTAACGGATTGCTCTTGGGTAACATCAACATTGGCTTCTTAGCTGCTAACTTGTTACAGCCTTATAAGTCTATGCCTGAAATGATGTCATTTCTAAAGGGACGTGGACTTGAAAAGTCTTGGGATGCTGGTACTGGTTATCGTTATCTATCCAGTGCTCTCATGACCATCTTCAAGGACGAAGCCAAGGCTACTCTTAAGCCTTATGAACGTGAGGCTCTCAAGTATGCTAAAGACAACCATGTCTATAGTTCTGACTTGTTTGAAACTAGTAATAAGACAACCAAAGACATTGGCCACTATTGGGACAAGGCTACTCAAGTAGGTGCAACCACTGTGGAAATGCACACACGGCAAATGACCTTTCTTGCTTATGTAGAAATGCTCCATGATAATGGGCTTACTAAAGCAGATGGGATGTATGAGGCAGCACACAAACTCACTGACATTCAAATGAACAACTACTCGTCTATGGAAGCTCCTAGAGCTTATATGGCATTGGGTGGTATTGGAAAGACAGCATATAACTTGATGTCCTACAAGCATAATGAACTAAGTCGTTTGGCTATGCTGACTAAGGAAATTAGTCGTCATGGAAACAGTGCTCCCTTGGTGGCGAATATTGTCTCCAGTGTTGCGTTTGCAGGAGTGATGGGAACTATCCTTTACTCAGAAGCTGATTGGTTCACCAAACAGATTTCTAAGCTTATGGGAAAACCAACTTCTCTCACTAAGGTACTAATGGATCATCCTGAGATATCCGATAGTATCAAGTATGGTATGGGGTCTACTCTTGGAGTGGATATGACTAGTCGATTAGGTCTAGGGCCTCTTGCTCCTGGATCGGGACATGTCATTGATGCTGTGATGCCTGGAGCTAGCAAGCTGGTGAACATTGGGAAAACTGGTGCTGAATTAGTTACTCATCCGAGTGAGTATAACCTAAAGAACTTCGTGCGTGAAGCCACTCCGTCTTCTGTAAGTGGAGTGTTGGATAGAGCATGGTTTAGTCCTAAGAATGCTAAGGGAGAGGAAATGTCTCTTAACAGGAATAAGGTGCAAGCTAATGCTGTACGAAATGACTTGGATAAGCTCTGGAAATCTATTGGAATGACTGGTATTCATGAAGCAAAGCAAAAGGCATACGACTATGAAGCTTCTTCTATTGACCGTGTTTACGGAGATATGAGAAAGTCTATTATTGACAATGCTGCAAAGCAGTTGTTTACCTCTGGTAGAGTTCCTGCTGACTTTGCACAAAAGTACATCCAAGCTCAAGGAGACCCAGCTTCTTTGGAAAGAGAAGTAACTAACATGGCTATGGAACAACATGTCCCAGCACATACGCTAGCTCTGATGAAGAATGCTATGTCTAGTAGTTTGACTGCTGTGCATCGTACTATGCGACTAACAGGGAGAGAGTAATGCTAAGTGTACGTTCTGAAAAGAACTTAGTTGGGGTTCATCCTGATTTGGATAAGGTTGTAAGGAAAGCAGAAGAACTTTCTGAGTTGGAATTTATTGTTACCGAAGGCTTGCGTTCTAAGGAACGTCAAGAACAACTGGTGAAAGCTGGTGCTTCCAAGACAATGAATAGTAGACACCTTACCGGACATGCAGTGGATTTAGCTATAGTTGTTGGAGGAGAAGTCAGATGGGACTGGCCTCTATACAGTAAACTAAGTAACTCGATGAAGGAAGCGGCCAAGCAAGTTGGTGTTCCTATTGAGTGGGGTGGAGATTGGACTTCCTTTAAAGATGGCCCACATTTCCAGCTACCCTTTCAAGAATATCCATAAACAAAAAGCCCCCTAGGATTGCTCTTAGGGGGCTTTCTTTTTGCCTAATTAATCCTTAATTTCATCAATCCATTTTACATTTGTAGTATTGATGAAGGATTTAGTCCCATCCTCCCGTTCAATAATAATCCACTCTTTATGGTCATACTTTACTACATCAGTAAATTTCTTGTAGGAACCATTCATAAATGCAAATAGAAGCTTACGTTTCTTATTTAGTTCTTGTGCCATATTTCCTTTAAATTTTTAGTACTTTGGTTCCCATTCCCGTGAATGGATCAACTTTCATAGCAGCCTTTACAGCTTGCTTGGGAGTGGCTCCTACATGGAGGGCTCCATAGGCAGCAGGAGAACCTGAGCCCATAGCAGCAAAATCTCCATGCACTGCCAACCATTTACCGGGGGAATCAAATTGAAAGATTTGACCAGAATGTGTTAACACCAGTCCTGATAGATTTTTAGTCCTGGGAATGTGCTTGTACAATTCTGGTCGTTCGTAATAATCTAAGACATCAATAATCTCAGAAGCTGCTCCACAGAATCCCATAATGAAGGGTTCATGGAAATGTAGTTCGTGAGGTTGTATCCTATAGATTTTCGTAATGCCTTTAGACTTCATCATACCGTTGACGGTAAATTGTAAGTCACAGGCCATTTCTGTTTTATTACATGCAATAGTAGTTATTGTAATTACTCCTTACACGCCACATGATCCCCCATGACCACTAATGTCGCAAACATCATGCTCAGTAAAGACAGTACCTTTATGCTTCATAGCTTCTTCGTAGGGCATTTCGGTGATGGGCTGACCTCCTCGACTTCCATCTGGATAACATGTGAAACCTCGTAGCCTAGGAGCGTACTTAGCCAATGTTTGTGCGAATTCAGGGACAGTGGATTCTGAATTATGTTTACTTCCCCAGGTTGGTAAGTTGATGGTACTGGAAATTGACATGTCAACGTAATCTTGCACGTCCGCTTGGAATTTGATTCGTCGTTCATAGTCGTGACTTAGTTTGTACGCTGTATCAATTTCATCAGGGTCTAGACCATATTCTTGTATGAGTCTTGAAGCTGTGTTGTCAACGACGTATTCGTACTTCCACTTTGTTCCATCCGTGAGGTAACGTCGTTTATATGCCACTGCAAAGAATGGTTCAATGCCCGTAGTTGTGCTAGCAAGGATTCCGATGGTTCCAGTTGGTGCAATAGCGCGGTACGCAACTGGCCTGCTAATGTAAAAACGGTCGCAGTGCTCATTGGCGGCTCGGACGGATTCAGTTTGATAGACGGAAAGCCATTTGTGTAGTTCATCTGTTACTTCGTATTGTTGTCCTCGTTGGAGGAGCCATTCGTGTATGCCCATAAGTCCAAGACCGAGACGACGGTTACGTTCCCGTACTTTATATACTTTCTCGTAAGGGAGATCGGCTCTGAGGGTTCCACAAACGAGGAATTTACTAGCGAGTCGAACGACTTCGGTGAATTCTTCCAAAGAGTGAATATTGCCGAGATTGATTGACCCAAGATTACAAACGTCGCTATCATCCTCGCTCGTAACTTCAGTACAGGCATTTCTAAGAGTTTCATTTTGTTTATTACCAAAGTTGAAAGAGAATCCAGGTTCTCCTGTCTCCATTGCTTGTCGCACATTTTGGAGAAATACTGAATTCTTAGTTAGATCAGGACTAAACGATCCATCCTCATTCCTATTCCACAAAGCAGCATCATCATAATTAACACTGATGTTGGTCATATCCAAAGGAGCAGGAAAGTTGAAATCTTTCTCCTTCAGTTCTTTAATTACGGACGACCAATTCTTAGCTTTAAGAAATTCAGGGATGTCTTCATGTTGCCAGTTAAGTGAAGCATATATTGCAGAGCGACGGCTTCCTCCCTGCATAACATTTCGTCCGATTTCGTTAATTGCGTGCATAAGAGGAATAGGTCCGCTTGCAACTCCTCCAGTACGTGTGAGTGGCGCACCAGCCGGTCTAAGACGGGAGTAGTCAATCCCGATACCTCCGCCTGTCATGAGACAGGACATAGCCCTCCAAGTTACAGCACTCCATTCTTCTCGGGTATCTTCTTCTGCTCGTAAAAGGTAGCAATTATTGTATGCTTTGTAGGGTCTTCCAGCGTAATAAAGATATCTACCGCCCGGAAGGAATCGCATTTCCTTAATGTGATTTGCGAGTTCTCGGCGGTCCGCATCAGACATAAGCACCGGGAGAGTTCTCCATCGTGATCCACATACGTCCTCAACCACTCGGTCAGCAAGGGCATCCCAGCTATCATTTGGTCCTTGGGCATACTTGTTCCTAAAAATAGTCTCAGAAAAAGAAGTTTTAAAGCGATTTACGATCAAGGCGATCCTTCTGTTCTTTAATCCGATTTAGTTTGGCTAGATTGTCTTCTGTTGCTTTAATACATTGTTCTAGAGTGCCAGAAGCTTGTAGATGATAATAGCCTTGCTCATCCACTGTGAGATAATTAGGGCGTGTTCCAATTAAGGTGGCAGCCGCTACCAATTCATTCATATCGTTATTTATTTGTTCTTTATATGTTTGAAGCATGTCTCTAAATTTAATCAGGGGGAGTATGATCATCCTCCTCTTCTCTCAAATGACGGAGAAAGTCTCGAAGACTGTTCTCTGCTTCTCGTTCTTCTTGCTTACGTTTAACATAACGAGCTTTTTCTTCTTTTGTTACCTCCCACTCTAGGCGGGAGGGTTTATTAGGTTTAGTTGTCATACAAGAAACGAATCAACTTACCTTGATTCTCGTTGATCTTATCCAGAAAAGCATCCACAAGGTCTTCTGAAGAGATGTTCAATAACTCCAGTAAAGTGATTTCGTCTATCTTCCGTAGCTCTTCAATCAATTCAATTTTATCCACAATCACTCATCGTAAAAAATATTAGCTTCTGGAATGAAGACAGGCCAAGGGCCAGTTACTCCAGAATCAATTAGCTTCTGTTTATACTGAGAACAGAGAATATCTGCATATCCCACAGTTTTAGTAAAGCAGCAGATGGTGCGGCTACCTAGTTCATCCACTCGTACCACTGCAAAGAGAAAGTCTTTGTTTTTAATAAGGCTCATACTGCTCTACAAAAGCTTGCACTAGCATAGGATGCATGTGTTCGTACTGATCAGGAATATTGAGTACTTTCGTAGGAGTAGATAGGAAAATTTCTTCGCCAAATTCAGCTACAGCATTTTCATAATTCTCTTTAGTGACAAATACAATTTCCTGTGCCCATGCCAATAGCATTGGTGTAAGAGGAATTAGAGCATCCCCCCATGTACCTGCACTACGAGTATTGTACTTCATAGCATAGATTCGTGCAGCAGTTGCCGAACGAAGAATCCCCATACTACAAACAAACAATACTCGTTTGTCTTTTCCTTGCCAAGGATTGTCCGCAGCACCATCTCGACACTGCCTAATTTGTTGGCTTAGTGTTGTCATACATCTTCCTCTCTTCAACCTCAATCTTTTTCTGTAGGAAATGAACAGCCTTCTTCAAATCCTCGACACCGTTCTTATGCTTCCAACGAGCAATGTACTTAAGAGCAGTGCCATCTAGATAGCCCAAGTCCCATGCTGTGATGACATCCCAAGGTTCAAAGTCTTTGAATTGCTTGTAATGATTTCCAGCAATTTGAATATCGTTAGCTGCCATACTTTTCCTTCAAAAACTTAAGGGAGACACTCATTAGATCAAAGTGGCCATCTTGTACTTCATGCAGCATGAGAATACCCCGCCAATGGTTGTTTCCTTGTGGCCCTAGATAGTCTTCATTATGTTCATAGCAACTACCAGCAATTACACAGGTGAGGGCATTTCCATCAGCTTTGTATCCTGTCGCAATCTGTAGTCCTTGTTGATGACCTTGAATACAACTCATATGCTTCTTTGCTAGACAAGCATTCGCCGTGGTGACAGGGCGACCTAACAGGCCAGATGTAAAGTAATGGGAGTAGGCCACTCCATCAATGAGCACTACATCCAGAAATGGGTAAACTTCCCATCCAAACTTTTCGTAGCACAAGTCATCAATAGAAAGCACTCCCTCTAGCTTGGCATCGTTCTCTACAGCCCTATTAATACGGTTCTCATGATTGCCTAGGGTAAAGACCATTCGAGGCTTATACAGCTTCTCTTTGTTCTTCCTAGCCTTATCATTAAACTCTTTAATTGGGCCTAGGAGAGCAGCCATTCCCTCTACGGCGGCGGCAATATCGTGAACGTACCTTCGTCCTTCAAACGATTTTTTTCCGATATCGTAAGAAGATAGAGAAGGAAGGTCCGCAAAATCACCCAAATTAACAATAACATCAGGCTGCTTGCGGACAATATAATTACCAATTGCCCTAAGAAAGTCAAAATTATCTCCAGCCCTGATTTGACAATCAGGTATGATTAAATGCTTCATTGTACTGTAGTAGATGGTTTGGCAACAAGAGCCAATTCATCGTCTTCTTTTCCTGTAAAAAGTGGCATTGCTCCATTTGCCATTAGATAGTTAATTCCAACATTAAGAACGAAGCTTACTTCCAGAGAATTAAGCTTGCCATGAAAGGCAATGTTGCCTTCTTCATCTTTTGTTTCAACTTCAATAATCATTGTTTCTTTTGTTCTTCCTTACTTTTCTTTTTATGACATGGGACACATAGTACTTGGAGATTTTCCTTTTCACAGAAAAGTTTATCAATAAATTGATCCCATGTTTTATCAAACCCAATTGGCTTGATGTGATCGACCTGAACGTCTTTAGATGTAAACTCCTTTTTACATTTAGCACATAAGAAATGCTGTGCCAGCCGTCCAGACTTTGGATTTATTTTCTTTTCTGTCTTTGCTTCATTAAGCGTCGTATACTTAGGCCCCCAGCGGCGAGAACCAGAACGCAAAATGCTGGTAACGAAAGAATTAAACCTACCAACTGACCACTGTCCGTCATTATACGTTGTCCTCTGTTTCAAATGGAAATTCCCATTGCTTATCCTTCTCTCTCATAATCCATAAACATTTTCCGTTAAGAAGCATTGCTTCATCGCAGGAGTAGGCATCCCTCACAGCATCAAACATTTCCTTTTCAGTCTCACAACTGGAGAGGATTTTTTTTGCCCCTACTTTTCCAACATTTGGAATTCCTTTGATGTTATCGCTTATATCCCCAACAATAAGTTGAGTGTAGAAATGGTGTAGACCTTGTATGTAAGACACTTCTTGTAGTTTAGCCGGGCGTGACCAACGTGCTTCAGGAGTACCTCCCTCAATGTACCAAGAATAATGCCATCCTGGAATCATGAGCATGTCCTTGTCTAGGGACACAATAGTTGTACTACCGTAGTCGGCTTCACATTGAGCAATTCCCATCAAATCGTCGGCTTCACAGTTCTCTGAAAGAATTGCTCCGTAATTCAGAAGATATTCTCGGAGAACATGGAGATGGGTAGGTTTCTTAGCCTCCAGGCGATTGGCTTTATACTCAGGATAAACTTGATACCTAAAATTGGTATTTCCTGATAGGTAGAATTGGAATGTGTCTGCATTTAAGGCTAGAATAACATCATCTAAGAGTCGCTCTAGATTTAGAATAGCCTGTTGTGATGTACTGTTTTCGGCTGATGCCGCACAGCGATAGCAGAATAAATCTCCATCAAGTAGAAGTTTCATTTAGCTGTGGTGAGGAATTGATGGAGGAGATAGGCAAAGCTATCGACTTCTTTTTCATCATGAGGACCCCCTTCTCCTAGGGTGTACCTAATTGCATGAACTACTTCATGCAAGAAAGCTACTTCCTTAGAAACAGGGTCTTGTTCTTCTTGTAGAAGAATGGTGGCAGTATCTCTAGCGCATCTTCCTAATTCAGGAAGACCCTTCAATTGCTTCACCTTCCACTTGACTCCCGCTAGGTAGAACGTCTTGGGAATTATCAAGGTAGGTGCCCCGCACACGATGGGGATACTGTCGGCTCTCTAGGAAACATCGTAGTTCTCCATTCTTTTTTGCAATCCATGCTTCATGGGTTTTGGTGTCATGACAATCGTCATGCTGCTCTGTTTCATGTACTTCAGACTTAGCCTGAGCATATCCTATGTTGTATGTCATATAACTAAGTCCAATGAACATGGAACAGATTAGCAAATCTATTAGATATCGTCCGATTTCATGTCTACAATGGACTTGTCATCCAAAGTACCCATCACATAGTCTACGTAGAGTTGAGCCACTTCAATAACTCGGGCGGGGCTAGAGAGTTCTCCCATAGCTGCAAGAGTTTCAATTGCCGATCCAATGGAGGATTGCTTGACAATGTACACTTGCTTGTTTGCACGCTCTTCTCGGGTTTCATAGTTACTTCCTGTAACCCGTGTACCGGCAGCGGCAGTTGCTGTAGGGGAGGCTTCTGGTATCTCTGAGCCTGGAGCTTTAATGGCAGCCCATTGGTTATACCCACCATCATTCTTGGTGACAGTGACATCTGCTTCTTTACCCAAGAAGTCAGGAAGAGATTTGAAAACATCAGGGTTTGCAAAGCTCATAACCTTCTGTGTACGAGCTTCTCCGTTGGAGCTATACGCCACAGTGGCTACTTGATACATATTACGGCCTTTAACAACCTTTTCAATATTTACGTCGAGAATTTTAACTCGCATTTATTTCCTATTTAAAAATTTAATTGGAGCAGGTGTGGAGAATCGAACTCCGCGATCTGAAGATTGGAAATCTACTGTGCGCCCTTTACACTGTACACCTGCATAAGGGAAAGAATAGGACTCGAACCTATATTCCGAGAAATGTTCCTCGATCTTACCGATTAGATGATCAAACCCTATACTAATATTATACCATTAATTGAACTTTAAGTCAACTAATTCTTTTTTGTTTGGTCCATATTGAACCTCAGAAGTTAACGGCAAACTGAAGTTGTACCCAAATACTTGCTTACACAAAGTTGGAACATACTCAATACTATCGTTAAGTATCTTACCTACGCTTTCAACATTCTTAGTAGGGCAATCAGCAACAATAGAATCATGAATAGTAGAAATAAGTTTATACTCTAATCCACTAGCTTTAAGCCGTTTACTGGCTTCTAGCCGAGCAAGCATTACTAGGTCTGCTCCAAAGCCTTGACAGTTGTGTTACGAGCATACCGTTTCCGTATACTCTCTATATGTCACCATATAGCTCAGACTATATCATCTTCCATTACTGGAAGTCTGGCGCTTCGGGAACACTGTTCCCTACTCCCTCTCGGGATAGTCGTTGCACCTTATTTAACCATGCATGAATACGTCGATGGTCTTGAATGGAGACTAATACAAGATTGTCTGGATGGTTGTTTTGTCTGTTAGAGTCTAGATGATGCACTACCATTCCTGTTGGAAGATAAGCGTATCCATTATGTTCACAGTAAACTAAGATATGTTCTAGTACCTTATTACCATCTTTATTTCCCTTATACCAGTCAGGAGCAAACACCTCTATATATCCTCCAGAAGTTATAGTAACTTCCTTAGCATTATGATGTAGCATCCCACTCTTTCCACTCATAGGATTTTTATCTCCTACTTTATGTAATCTACACAATCTACTTGTACGTAATTTAAATTGACCTTCATGATAAGTGGTCAACCATATCTTCTTGATTGTATAGTAATCTCGATTATACCTCTGCATAATTGTCTGTACTCCTAGATCGGAGTTAAACAATTTGACAATTTCCTGATGCTCTTTAGCATCTACTGGTTTAAATTTCATAGGGTTCCTTAATTAAAATTAAACATACCCTAATATTATACACTACCAGCAAAGGTTTGTCAAGTTAAATCTTGGCTCAGGATAAACTATTTTAGTCTTCCCCTGAATTCACCAGATTTTCGATAGAAATTACTTCCTAAAGCCGCTACTTACTAACGGGATAGTTTTTGATCACAGTGATGGGCCATTCCAATCCTCCATTCCATCTATTTATTTTGGGAACAATAGGAAAGAACCTACCACTAGGGATGGTGAGTCTACCAGTTTTTTGTGCGGTTTCAATTAAGTGCTCATGCCACTCTTTGATTCCGGTATACTTATTGTAATATTCGTCAATGACATTTTGCCAGAACTTTTGACTTCTACTGACTCCTTGAAAATCTGAATCATTCGCATAAGAGTACGCGCTTCCTCCATAAATTAAACGGAACTTGAAGATTTTGGCAATAAGTCTTCCAGGTTTTCCTTCTCCAAGCTTAAATCTATCACGATTTGTTTCATGAATATCTACCTTGTCAATAATCTCTTGCTTTAATATACGGTCGCCGGAGAGTTCTGCGGCTACGACGACCTCTAAGCCTTTACATCAGCGTTGACTAATGGCATCTACTACTCCATTCAAAAATAAAACATTTGTTGCAAACACAATCAGTTCTTCTTTTGTAGCATTACTTTTCATGGTATTTGCTAGTCTAGATATTACTTGTATATTACCTTTTATATAACCTTTACTAGAATCTATCCTGTCAATTGAGGCGTTTGTAGGAAGTTGTCCTTTACCCCATTCTTTGGTAAGTTTTACATTTAAATAAGGGCAGTATGTTGGAATAACCACATCTTCTCGATCTAAAGAAAATTCTAATCCATCTCTAGTAGCTCTGCGTTTAGCTTGGCTCCATAGATTGTACTCAAAATTATTTTTAATCCATCTAATAGACTTCTCACGAACCAACTCTTTATTACGTGCTGCATACTCTCTAGCTAGTTCATTTTTCCTATCTCGGTGAGTTATCGCACGTTCCTGCCACTTGTGTTTATTATTCTGATAGTACTGGGCTCGATATTCTTTTGGTGTCATTCGTATCTACTGATAAGTAAGGTGTCTACGGCCCCGCTAAAATTTTGCATATTGGGATTACTGCTGGAGAGACGGCCCGTGCTTGCAACACATTGGTTGTATTGTCCATGAAGATATTCTCCCCATTCCATTTTGTGCAAGAGGTCTGGTAATTTTCCATAGTAAGTATCTAATAGTTTTGCTAACTCAGCACGCTGGAGAAGTAATTCAATTAAACGCTTTCTCCATTTGTCAGAACTCTTTAATTGTTTTAATACATCCTCATTAGTTTCATAGATGACAATTTCTTCATCGTTAAGTTTCTTTCTAAGTTTGGTTTCAGTTTTAGGGAGTGGATCAAAGAGTTTTGGACATTCATAAACAATGGGATTATGAACATTCTTCACATATTCGGTTCCCTTTTTAGAACCAGACTTATAGAGAACAGTTTCTTCTGTTACGAAGTCAACCTCAAACTTACCACCATAGAGAAGACAGCTAAGCTGCTGACCACTATCCAAATTAATATGTGGAGTAGGGGAGTA
>JAYJME010000125.1:0-36521 GCA_036873775.1 Costaria costata
GATCTTCTCAAGTATTCTAGTTATATCATGACGCAAGTCTCTTATACCCCCGCGTCCCTGACCGGCACGCCCCACGTCTATAACGAGGCAACACTCATAAGTACAGCCCACGTTTTGATTGCGCCAGGTCGGCAAAATGCAGGTCTCTTTCCCCCCCGCTTCTCTAAAGCTCGCGATCGACGTTTTACGTTGGCTGCTTTACTTCCGAAGCCTGTCAATGCAATTCGTGTATCGCGCCCCACACAGCGAAAAGGGGGGGCGGCCCTTAATATGCAACAAGGGTAAACTCCTTCGAGTCATCCCAAGATAAGGGTGGTGCCACAAGTTTCGAGCCATATGAGGAGCTCAATATATCACCCGGCCAGCGTATCGACGCGCTAGCCCTGAAACACGCCTACACGTAAATTGATGATACGAACCACTATAAACTCGCTGGAGGAGGTCAACCGATCAAGGAACGTTACGCAAATACTGGTACGCCTACCGTGGGTTTGCTCCTACATACCAGGTAGCCCCTTTGAAGCAAGCGTACACACGCAAGCCAACTACCTTGCATCGTGTGAATCGTCCCCGAATTTTCTTCACGCCCGATGTTGTTTGCCGTGAGCCGTTAAATCAGGGTTGCAGTTGTTTATATAGTATAACTGCAACTCAGCTTCTCACCGCCCATTGTGCGGTGTTAACTTCCTTTTCCATGTGGCTCGTGCATGAATATACACTCCTTACGATGGTTGGAACAAATTTTGAAGGTCGAGGGACAGGACTACCGTACCCCGTCTCCATTGAAAACCATTGCACAGCCAACTCTATATACGCATCTAGGGTATATATTTTTCAACGGATACTATTTTGTAGTTAACGGTAAATATCCCATCCACGCACCGTCCCTCGACAAGCAATTCAGCCCATCAGACGCATGATACGGCATGGATGGGTGCTACATATATATAGCACCAATAGGTTCTGAGCTTCCTCACGGTAGGAGGCTCGATTTTTCTCACCAGCAAAACCGACTTCGAAAACACTGAAATGAAACGGCAATCCGATAGCCTAGGTACATCCCCAACGCGGATCGAATAAAGCAACAAACAGCAGCATTCGAACGGTACCGGGTTTTTCCTCGGTTGGATGAGGATTCCGTCGGTTATTAATGCTTCCGCCCGTCAGAACGTTCGGAAAGGCTACTTCTGTCGCCACCAGCGTAGGGTTGCAGCTCGTTCTAACCCAGCTTTCCCACAACCCGCGTGGGAGCGGTGCTACGTTAGAGGGGGGAGGGGTGCGCCTTTTTTCCCCCACGGTTCCCCGTTCGGGGGACTCTCAACCTCATCAAAAATCCAACGTTTGACAAAAATATTTTGAGCCTAACCCGACCTAGGTGCGCATGTTGCGAATCAAGAATTGAATCCCCGACGAATTTATGTTAAGGAGCACCGCCGTTCAGAAACTAGTTTTATACCCCAAAAGATGCTACCTGTATTATCGTAGCACGCGTAGGTTTGCTCCATGTTTGCTATGAAGATCGTCAACTGAAGAGAGAGCACCTACATACCCAACCCAAAACAATTGTAGGATAAAGGTAAGGTTCTACCCGATGAGCAGCCCCATTGAACTGTGAAAGGTATACAAGTACAACGAAACATACAGCAAAAAATATGTATCGAATACGACGATTCTGGGTTAAGGAGCCCCGTCATCCAGAAACCGTTACAAAAAGACAGAAAGTGCTCGTACACCCATTGTAGCAACGTATCGTACCCCTACTTTCACTGCCGCCGTGTCTATAGGCCAATCGGGGGAGTGACGCATTTCCTTTCTCAAAAATGTTTGTTATCATCTGCTTTTGTTGGGCGCAGAGAAAGACAAAACCCAAGTTGCCTCATGTCGCGAAACAAAACCGCACAACGGCTTAACCCCAAAAACATTTCCCACACTATTTCCAAGTAGTGTTGTCCCCAAAAACCGTTTCCGGCTCTAGAGGGGTTAGTATCGCTAACAAAGACGGTAGCCGCTCTTCCAAGTGGATCTGATTGGCTGGCACCAGAGGACACCCCACAGTGCCACGACGGATCGTATCACCGATCGTGGCCGTGAATGTTTTCGTTTTGTATGCTGCGTTGAAACCTACCGCGTATATACAGAGCTCAACGCGTCAAGGGTAGAAATCGGAGGAGGGCCACACAACCAAAGGTAACTCCGCCCCCGTCATCAAACAGTGGAACAACCTTCCTAACCACCGAACGCTATTCAATTTCCAGGGACGGATGCCCATTTGACCTGGTTCGCGCACCTCTCAGGTATGGAGGAAGGTCCTCATGGAACGGTAGGGTTACAAACACAATTTGTGGTGGTCCTCGCCTTAAGAACTCCACGTTCCTCTCCCCAACATTTTGCTGTGTGCGAGAAATTATTGGTGAACTTGACAAACTCGACGGACAATCCAGTGTGGCACAGGCATTACACTATAAAACGAACGCTATTTGTTGACCCCATACAAACGCCGCCCCCAGGTGTTAGGGGGCAAACCCTGCCTGAAAACAGAGGCTGAGTCGGGCCATGTTTGCAGTGGTAATGGGGGTTTGAACAGAAACAATCGGAACTTCGAAGACATTGGGTTGTTCCACAAATGGAGGGGAATATTTCGGCCCCGTCAAGTGCTACCCCTATCGTAGCACGGTTTTCTTTTTATCGACGGTTACAAAACTATTTACGAGGGGGGGGGGGGGGCTAGTTTCTAACTTGACAGCAGCAACAATGAAGGGCCCACTTTCACGGCCACCGAAGCCGCACGAAGTGTAAGCTACGTTCGCCGTACGCCGCCGGAAGGTTATTATGCGGAGTACATTGCTTTGTGTTTTTCTCACGAAACCTCTACCAGAGCACACAATACATGACAGTTGCAATTATCCTGCTGTGTCTAAACTTCCTATATCAACGCCTACACAACTATTACACGATGTGTCCATCCCTCCTTACCATGAATCCCCCCTCGTCACGTTCAACGCGTAGCTCCTAGAGTATATTTCCTCCGTTGTTCCTTGAAGACGGAAGGCGTTTTGGGCGTCGGTAAAGTTCCTGGCTGTGATAACGGCCTCTCCACACGTCTCTGAGATCACGGAAATGATCGGCGCTCGACTACCCTTTCAACAATATCCGTCTTCGCTTGTCAACTCTACGGCGGCTCCCGTACGCCCACACGTTGCACGACGGGCGGGGGCGTCAAAGGCGACAACAGCATTCCTCGCGACACGCCATTCTTTGATCAACAGCGCTGTCTGAATTAACACAGTGATGATCATGAAAATGTTCGCGGCGATGAGAACCCCAGAGAACGTCAAGATAGCGGGTGTTTTGTCGTGACCAACGTCGATCTTCATAAGGAAGGCCGCGTACACGCTGGCCACGACGATCCCGTTCCCCCAACGGTACAAGTTCATGTCAACGCTCTTCGCGAAAGGAGAAATGGCCTCCGAAATGAACACGAACACCACCGCGAACACGAGGACGACAGAGAGTTGCTCCCTGCTGTTGGGGAGAAAACACGCCGCGATTCCGGTGAGGAAAATCCGACGGCCGCACTCGATAACCTCGTAGTAGTATCGAGACGGCTTGTACGCGCCCCACAACCCGAGCAACGGTTTCAGGTGCAGCTGGGTGTCACGGTTCGTCTTGACGAGGTCGCGCCTGTGCCAACCTAGCAACCACGCAAACCCAGCGGTTATGCCGACGGTATAGATACCTACCATAAGCATCGCATATGCCTCGTACCAGCTGTGACGGGGTGTCAAGCAGCTCAAGCTGTAGTCCGCCCGAAGGTAGCTCTCTCCGTCGTCTAGCTCGTCGCAAGCGAAGGTCTGAAATATTTTGTAGGACACTGGAGAGTAGATGAACAATGCGAGATACAGTGTCGCAGCCTGGTGCTTGTGCAGCACCGTACGCATCGCGGACTCAGACCTGCTGTTTTTGTTTCTTGCGACCACGTAGCTTCCCGCCAGCGCCGCAACCACCACCGCAGGCGCGATCGTCGCCACGAGAAGGTGGTCGTAAAAGTCGTTTTCGATTATGCACGAGTACGACAGAACGGCGTCCATGTCGAGATTGATCGGGCTCAGTTTGGAGACGAATGTCTTGTAAACCTCCGGGTAGACATCGCCGGAAATTGCGCCGAACTGATTGGAGGAAAGACGTCGGGGAACAGGAACAACGTGTTGAGTTTAAGAATCTTTAAGTTTGACGTTAAACACATTCACGGTGTAGATCGAAGAGAAAAACTTGGTGCCAGTGATGCAAGCTTGGGCCCAAAACCGAATCAGCCCTACATGGATTCCGAATATCCGCCATGTTCGCATCAGATTTAAACAATCGGTGGTTTTAGTCATGTTGTACGCATCATTAGCTAAAGCTGACATCTGCACCCTAATAATCAACACACCGTTTGTTTGATTGAGTACCCCGCGGCCCAACGTCATCGTAACTAAGGCCAAATAGGTATACCAGATGTGTCCGATCAAATTGATGTCAGTTAGATTGACGTCAAGACGGGTAGGAGTCCCGCGGGCTAAGTCTATAGATGACCGCACGCCGTCTGCGCAACGGTATGGTTTTGTTGCATCTCTATAGCATACAGAACAAGTGAAATAATCAGGAATACTCACTATGCAAATGAATCTGCCACGATGAGCGCGAACACGCTAATCACTTATCAGAGGTAGTACGATGCTTCACTGGGCGGGTGTGGGAGGCCTATCTGACCTCGAACCAGAAACGCCTACGTACCAACTGTGGAAAATATCTGGGCCATATTTGCACCGTAGTTGAGACCCCAACGAACGGATCATAGATGCCACGCTACATGTTCACTACAACGCCGCGTGTAAGAAGAAGCACCAGCATACCTGAGATATAATCTGCCAAACGGTCACGACAATTTTGATCTCCTTAAGCGGAAGAGTGTTCGCCAGGAAGGTTGAGAAACGCTTGCAATGACGTCCCCAAAGCCCTGTGCGTGCTTCCACCCCCGTGCTCTCTTCTGCTGAATTTGGCGCCACGCTCCCCAGATATGAAAATGTCAGAATCGCCGCCAGCAGGGCCACAAGGCCCACGATCATCGCAAGCCCTTCTGCCAACCACGTGATCCCCTCGGAGCATTCGCGACAGGTGTATGCAACCCCTGGCGCAAATCCATCTTCGCAAACCGCACAATCTGGAGAGGACAGGGATACAGTGGCTCGTTTCTATAGGCCATCCATGAAGCAGGAAGATCCGTCGACCGATAAGATATAGCGCAGTGCAAGCATACGCGACACATCCAGGTCTGAAGTACCTTCGACACAGGGGACACAAAGGTTAAGCTCCAAACGAAATGATGACCAGACCCGAACATAGCGGCATATTCGCCCGAGGAACTAGGGCTGCTTGTGCAAGGTCACACTGACTAGTTGGCTTCGGCACCCTGCCACCCAAACAAAGTAATATGCATCTACGTATACGGCGTATCCAATGTACTAGACTCCGCTCTGTTCCGAACGTGATATTGACCACTGCTTTCACGGCAAGCGCTGCTGGAAAAATAAAAACAAATGTTAACTCGAATGTCACCGCTTACAGGGAGTATATTCATTGTAGCAACAACGAGACTGATCGAGGTGTGCGATGTTCTCACATGGTCCCATGTAGCCAGATGCGCAGTAGTATTCGGGATCAATCCCACCCAGACAAATATCTTCTTTGAAGCACTCGATAATTTCATGGCTCTGGTTGGAGGTGCGGTAGAAGCCTTTGTCGAGCGTTAGGGAGGCAACGGTTGTACCTCGAAACGGGGCCGTAGCCCCCAGGGGTGCCGGTGCGCAGACGGGGTAGCCGTCAGTCAAAAACTCCCCGCCTTCGCTGAAAGCGTCACTACCGCTCGAACATCTCGCACAGACTTCGTCGAAGCAACTCCTGCAGGACTTTGTCTGTTGCGATTCAAGTGGCAGCGATCATCAAGGGGGAGAAATTCGGTGTCAGCACGTTTTTGTGCAAGACCGTAGAGTATCTGGCACAGGGCAACACACAGTACGAACGGCGCCCACATTTCCCCCAAGAATTGTGTTCGAACGTTATGCTTAATTGACCACGTTAAGGTAACGCACTCACGAGTGTTTTGCTACTGGGCACGCCCGACCCAATGCACGAGGAGACGCGTGCTACGATAGAGGTTGCACTTTTTGGCTTTTTTTGATTCTGAATAACGGGGCTCCTTAACCCAAAGTCGTCCGAATGCCATTCTTGTTTAGCAATCTGATTGTTTTGAAAAGTCTAGTCGATGGGTTTGTTCATCGGTCTGCCCTTCCAGTTTACTCGAAAACCGTTTTCGGGTGTGATATGGAACTCATAAAGTGAACAGCCTCATAAATAAAAGCATGGAACAACACCTCTATCGTAGCATGGGTCAGGAGCGCCCTGCCCCTCGTATGGAAACGATCTCCGAACGTTCGCCAGCCGCAGGAAGCGATTTCTACGGTACAGATCGACCATAGTATGAAATTATCCGGATACATCGACGGAGCTAGTTTCACAAGCTACCGGCTCACATCCTCCGTAAACGTGGAACGAGCGTTACGCTAGCCGTTCACCCAACGACTGACTCTGAGAAAGCAATGTGCATCTAGGCCGATACAAAAGCCCTAATGACTTAGAAGTGCAGCGAATACAACCGTTAAGCACGCATGGTATTCGAACGGTATCGGGTAGTATTATTTCGGTTGGGACGCGTGCTACGATAGAGGGAGCACGCTTTGGCTAGTTGTTTCTTCTGAACGCCTGAGCTCCTTAAAACCCAAAATCACCGGTGTTCCATTCTGTTTTTGCTCCACGCAAGTCGTTGCATACCTAGGGCGTGGGACGGGTTAACGGGGTACACCCACATCTGTTCTCAAGGTTAGGTTTTGGATGAGGTACAGAAACCCCCCTCAAGTGAGAAACCTTTGGTAAACCAAGGTGCAACATTCAGTCTCAACGGTCTTTCTCCAGAACGTGCTGCTCTTCTCGTGACACGCGTCGCGTGTAGACGGGTTCCGACAGCGTATGTGCTTGGACGGGCATGGTATGCAAACGCCACTCAATCTTGTCGCTTGCCTCGTTCGTGACGAAATAGCCGTACTCTCCGACCTCGCAGTTGTACACGTTGCCAAAAAAGGAAGCGTTTGACATCATGTCCAGCAAGCCAATGCTCGTAATAGCAGGGCCTTCGACACCCGCCTCATTCCCTTCAAAACTGGTCTCGATGACTCGAAGCAACCCCGTGTGGAAGATTGCCCCTCCTGATATTCCTGGGGAAAATGCGTGTTTGAGGCAATCGTACATTTGTGTGAGTTCGTACGTGCGCCCGAGGTACGCCCGCTGACGCTCACACAGTACTACGACATGGCGGATATCGTGCCGGCCATGCCACACAAATAATCTGCACAGTGCGCTAACGTTTGTGCATGTGCATATGTACATTGTATTCTTTGAGGACGTCTGAGTCTACGATAGCCCCCCCCCCAAAACCAGCGATTTTATTTAACGAAACGCTTCATGGCTGTTCGACACGAGGAAGGACGCTATGAAAAACATATATTCCAAACATTTCTTGTTTTGCGAAGGACTAATGAACGATAACGTCGGGGTGGTCAGGGACACCGTAGTTCATGCCATAAAGCCAGGAACCGGTTTCAAAACCGGCGATTTCGTCGAAGAAACGTTGGGGGGGCTATCGTAGAACGACTCGGATCTACAACCAAAGATGTTGTTCCACGAAATGCGAGGAAAAATCAACAACCGACCGCGCGGGGTAGAGCGAATCTACGTGGGAAACGTCGTGGGTCGATATCTCGAGCTGAATTGGTTATGTATTTCCACCCACTCGACCCACTGGGTTATGTGACTACATATCCAACAACATCCATTGATTTTGGGTTCGTTGAATCTTATCAAATGCTGCATCAATCTCCGGGTCTCTCCCCTCACCGCGAACTAGAATATAGGAACAAGCCATCATACCCAGTCACAATGTCTCCAGCGCGCGCGCTCGAACATATCAAGGAGATGTGCAGTGGGTCGGAACCCCGAACCTATCTCTCTCGTCTTCTCAACCCGACGCCGCCATTATTCACGCGGACGGGGGGATGTGTGTGTGTTACTTACGTGCGACATTGCCTCGGAAGGAAGACGCGTTGAAGATGTCCACACCGCTTGCCGTATTCAAGTAAAGAGCACCCCCATCTGTAGCTGCATTGTCTTCAAAGACGCACGAGCTGAACAGCCTTTCCTCTTGATTCGAAGACGCTATGTATAGGGCACCGCCGATCGATGCCTCGTTGGCCCTGAACGTTGCCCCGCTGACGTTAAACGAATCAGGACTGTCCATAGCAATGGCGCCCCCGATCCCGGCAGCGTAATTCTCCATAAACTCCATGTTCCAGGCAAACGCGTGGTCGGCGTCCGCGTGGAAGTGAACTTTACCTGTATCGTGCCAAACCGCAGGATAGGGGCGGGTGACAGCTTACGACGTTTTGACTGGACAGTTGGCTTGATAGGGATAGCAGTTTACTGTCAATTTCCTGTTTGGCTGACGGGGATTCTGAACAGAGTAATCAATCCAATGTCATTGGAACTCCGTTCTATGCGTTTTTGAATATGTTTCGATAGAGACCTATGCAATGGGATAGTGTAGCTCTGGCTTAGCGTCCAATGTGTTTCTAATAGTCGGTTCTTCGTCAAGGTATACAGCTCCTCACGTGACGAGACTCGGAACGTTTAGGTGCTACCTCGACCGTAGCACGCCTCGCTGGACATCGAAACCTAAAAAACATATGAACGTGCGCATTTGGCCTAGGGCTACCCAATCCCTACGGGATGGTTTGAAGCTAAACATACCCCAATGCTTCCAACGTCGGATGTTCACGCCGGCTTTGCAGATAGACCTTGACATTTTCGAGACGTGTTCTCTGACGAGCCCCTGTCGACCCTTTGACGCAAGGCGCTTTTGTTTTGTTCCCTCTGTCTACCGTTACTGGTGTTTTTTATATTTGGTTGATATTTACGCATTCATATACCCCAAAAGTTGGAGAAAATCAATACAATCAGTTGTCAGACGGTCGGCCAGGCCCCAAAGAACGCGTGTGAAAATCGTTAAGGCCTATCTTCCAACCTCGGCGTGAATAATCTCACTTTTGTGAGGAAACCCTGCATTATATTCTCGTACGTAGTCCGCTTCAAGTGCCTGGTTTCGGTGTAGGATGGACTTGATACTGGTCCTACACGATCAATACCTCTATTTCTGTGCGAATCGTTTCACAGGCGTGCCTTCGAATTCGTGGAACCCGCTCGTTTCCGATATATATGGTTGGAAACTGAATCTTCATAGGGAAACGCCTGACTACCATTGACCTGATAGATGAACTCCTTTGGTTGATCGAGACACCTGCTCACCTCTAACGCCAGCCCCATGTCCTAAACAAACCAACTGGCTATGTCAACCTATTCCGCCGTTGACGGCGGTCAGTATGATACCAAGTATGTGACACTGTAGCGAATGTTGCGTGCAGCATACGCGTCGGACATATTTGTTTTTTTGTTGCACCAGCTCCTATGGTTGTCCTCTTCGTATGAGATTCAGCAACACCTGGGTAGCAGTGTCACGTATATTTACATGCTACGTGGGCCGGTTTGTTTATCGAAGGGCCTCAGGTAATGATTTTTTTCGAAATCTGTGAGTCGGCGCAGTACTCCGTTTCGTGCTCAATCGCTTCCTCTTCATGTCGAAACGTATACGGGGATGTGCTTTAATACTACAACAGTAGTCGTTAGAACTTTAAACGGTGCCCAGCTTGTTCGACAACGCCGATTCGTTTCTGTTCTTCAAACATAAACCATCTTCATTGGTTTCGTTCCAACACGTGGTAGGACATGAGCGCCTTAACGGGGAAGGTCCAGGCGTCTGTGAAATAAAAGCTGCAGTCGGCAAGCGTACCTGCTGCAGCCTATAACCATGGCTTATTTCGCCGTGGTCTCGGCATTCCGACACAAGGGCAACCAAACAGAAGAACATCGACAAAAACGTATCTAGACGCATCGTACAAACGACCACCACGCCTTTCTAGCTCCCATCTAGTTTGAGTGAAGCGCGTGAGATCGATTTCCGATGTATCCATAATGCGACACTGCTAGCTAGCGCTACCCTTTCGACAAACTTACATTTCAGTAGGTTAAAGTTTTTGATGTCGGTGACACGTTGCAGATCGCGGATTTCTTAATATACCTCTAAAGGAATTCGTATACTGCGTACCACCAGTACCACGAACGAAACGCGCGTAGCGAAGGGCTAGCCTTGTCCGAGTTCCTCGTTAAGCCTTCAACTTCTCTTAAACGGCACGCAATATATAGCAGACATAATACTTCTGCAACAAAAGGGAACTGCCTGCTTTTTATGCAGACCCTTAACCGTGTCAAATCGGTTCTATTTTGTCAAACGTTTCGTTTTTTTCCCGTCGAAAATATCAAGCCAAACTCTAATAAGAAGGAACCCCGAAGTGCAGCAGATGGGCGAATGGTCAGAATAATATCAGTCGTCCTGAAAATTGCAGCGTTTGGACAAACTTCAGATGCAGCTAAACCTTAATGTGGCCGTGTTCGTCCTCGTCGACAGTGGAATGCGATGTTTGGGGCTCCAAAGACTTGTGGTAGCCCTCCTCCTGGTATTTTTCTCACGCTATCCACGCTATCCAACGTTTCCGACCCAACCACCACAAATGAAACAAATACCCAAAAACTCTAAAACCCCCATCCGACATTGGGCCAACCCCGAACCAGATTTCTGGCGAACTTTATATGTCAGTTGCGAAACTTTGTCTACGCGTTAGCATCAATTACTGTTTATCGTTGCAAATATGCCTACTACGACATCCTAAACGTCGCCGTTGGGTTGATACGATTCGCGCCCCGTATCGATGTATACCTGTGTTACAGAGAAAAAATATACACTGTGTGCGCACTTCATGGAGCGAAGCGACCACTGACCATTCTGGATTTGTCGAACGAAATGAACCGCATATATCGCGGGAACCACACTCAGGAGGGGGACAGGGTTTAATGTCTAGCCAACACGGAAGCATCGCAACGCACCACGACACCTGCCATCTTAACTCGACAGCAACAATAACATTGCGTGATACGGTTGTTGTGCTTGGTGTGTAGCATGGTTTGTTCACGGTTGTCGAAGCAATCGACACGCTAGCGCAAGCAATTATCTACTGTGTACGTATGCCATTTTGCCAAAACGAGTAGGTTGCGAATACGTGTGCGCCAGAGGTCCGTCGATCTTAGAATCAACGTTTATCTTCGAGTATGTCCATGTTCCTACCTTCAGTGCCTCCCAGGTTGTAAGCAGGAATCGCGGTCCCACTGAAACTGCCGTCTAGAGCATAAACGGCACCTGCAAGTATCCACGCAATATAAGGGTGCAAAGGATTACAAGGGCCTACCAGTTTCCAGCAGCGTACCGCACAATACGTAGCGAGTTCTTGTTCCACAGAACGAACATATTATCAGGTTTAAGGGTACCGAAAACGTCGCGAAGCATACCCAAGTTCACAAGTTTGGTCAAGCGTTACCATGTACGCGTCTCAGCTTTCATTACGACGCATTGAAGCATTCTGAAACGGTATCCAACACTGCTGGTTGTCGTGACATCGGGTGGTGCGCTTTGCGTGTCCACTGTGCTCCGCGTCTTGTGTCAGAACAGTCCACGTTGGTATCAGAGCGGGGCTTTTTTGCCTCGCGCGGTACAAACCATATACTCTCCGTATCTGCCTGTAACCAACTATACACCGCACGCAAAGGTAAAGTTTGACCGGTCGTGAGTCACATGGCCAAAAGAGACGTATTTAGCCCGTTTATATCCGAGAGAAATAGACACCAGAATAATGTTCGAGCGTGTTGCTTTCTGTGAAGAACACGTGGCATTAATTACAAACCAATCGAGCCCTCCTCCTGACTGTGGGCAAAGGTCGGTGGCACGGGCCGCGTTTTGCTCCTAATCGTTCTCACTCACAGCGAGTGTTGTGCTAATCGGCAACCTGCCGCGATGGTCGTTACTGCAAATATTTGCTCCTGGAGACGTGTCCCATAGAAACGTAGAAGCACCACAGTCACGGTGCAAGATGATGATTGTTTACCACAATACTGTCAAGAAAAGCCTGCACGTTAACCGGTATTGAACAATGCGACGTTGTGGAAATGTACCGCATGTAACAAAAACACAGGCATGCGCTGGGGCAGCGGTGGCTCCAATTGGGTTGAGGCTCCTCACCTAAGGTGGTCCATGACCCACCCGAAACCTGACATCAAGAAACTTTTTAGAAGTATTGTACCCGATTGACAATCCCATGGCCTAAACATGCAACAAAACACTGTGTAAAACATTAGCCAAGTTCTGACGATGCTCGGTAGTTCATCATTCGAAGATACCCCTCCGGCCAAACATATTTGGGTCAAACCCTGCAACCCCTACAGTAGAAAACGGCCTCAGGAACGTTTTCTCACCTCCATCAGCCGCCGAGTTGTGAGCGAACGTGGCTGTTCCGCTTATGGCAACCATGGCAGCTTTCATATGTATAGCACCTTCAAAAGAAAACGATGGACCGATTGTGTTATAGGCAAACCCCAAGAAAACCGCGGCCCGCCGCCGTTAGGTTGGCGTGAACATTGGAAACACTCGTCTCGGACGGGCTAAGCAAACGCGTGAAAACTCTCAGACGCTATAGACAAAAGCAGTTGCGGTAACGTAAGGTAAGGAGAGCACATTGAATTAAGAAAAATGTAGCAAATAGATAGTTCCGAGGTGAACAAGGGATACATCAGACCAAGCGTAACTAAACCAGGCCGGTTGTCAGTCAAACGTTGGATGATAAACATGTGTCTTCAAAGCGTCTGCCAGCTAGCGGCCTCGCAGATCAGAAGAACGTGAATCGATTTCGGCGTATGTTGTTCGTGAAATCCCATGGCCGCCGTAACACGCTCGGCTTGCTGTGTCGACTTTCTGCGCGCCTACTCGGGGATGCAGTGCATTCCCCTGGGCAGAGCGTATGGGGATTTGGAGTCCATTGCGTTTTCCAATACAACGTCAATGTCATTTGTGTTGCGGGCATTGGGCTCCCAGTAGTCATACAATCGTGTGATTTCCCACAACACGAGATAAGCATACAAGTTCGTTTCTGGCTCGGAGATCGTTACGATAAAAGGTTTACAAACCCATGGTTCATGAGTTTGATCCTCTAAGGAACCGCCGGTTTTTGAAGCAAGCTCTGCATCAGATATGCTGGGCCTGTAGATATTTTGTTGGAGTCGGTTGGTTGTAGAACGTGGCGACAATACAGTGTCGAAGCATGAGATATTATGCTGCCAAACGAGCTTATCTATTCTCGCGTTACCGACGACTATAAATAAGACTGTAATCACAAACCCTAAGCAAAGTTAGTCAAATAAGTGCAACTTGGTCATATTTGGGGAGCAGATTATGATAGAGGCAGATATTTGAGATCATATAATCGACGACTGCATTCGGTACGCCGAGACATCTCCGAGACACTTTGGATTGGTCTATATACACCCGAGTGAGGCCCAAGGCGTGTTCTTGGCAATTTTCCACAATTTACCTATAGGACAGCAGGTCACACGCACGCATGTCATCATGTTTGTTCGAGGGTGCTCACCAGCTCCGCGCCGCGCCGCCCCGGGCCGCCTGTCGTAGGCTACTGCGCATATTTGACCATCTGAACCTGCTGTTGGACTGACACTGCACTGCTGCTGCTGTGCCCATGGTGATGGTTATGGAGTACTGTGCCTGTCGTCTATGGTCGTGGTTGTGTGCGAGTGCCCGTATGTTTCTATCGTGGGACAATCGTACTTACACTCGTGCATACTGCCTGCCTGCCTGTCTGTCTGTCTGTCTGTGTTGGGGATAACAGCAGCAGCCGCAGTGTTTCAGTCGCCACATCGGTCACCCGAGCAGCTAGCACAATATAGCTCCGGATAATGGAACGTTGCACGTTGGCAATAGAGCTTCTGCGTTTTATCTCGAAATGTAGCTGCTGTACTTCGCTTGCAAGGAAGGCAAATCGGTTTGTGGTGTGTTCGCTGGGTTCGTTTTTCGATTTGCCATGGGTCGTGACACCACTATCCGATCAGCCACAACGAGCAGTCGTAGCTGCCATCAGGAGCAGCTGTCTGTGTATACCTTCTCTACAAGTTTGGTGAGGTACCGCTGCTGTGCCGTACCGTCATGTAGAACCGATCCAAGCAGCGGCAGAACAGCAGCACCAACCAGCAGCAAAGCAGCAAGCAGCAAACAAACAACAGATGCACACCAACGTGTCGCCAACCCAACCACAGGAAGATCTCGAAATAACACATATTTGTTTCGGTTATGCACATAGCGGAAGGCCTTTAGTGTTTGGCTATCTTTCCGACGGAAATCCTTGATAAGAAAAAAATATGCGCAGATTACCTTATGTTCCACTTGTTTACGAAGCCATTTCTACGGACACCGACTGGCCATGTGAGAGGGGGGCACTTAATGAGGGGGCCCATGGAATTCAGGTACACCGGGTGGCGTCGAGATGTGACGACGGTAAGGGGACTTCTTGGGCAAAACCAACAACGGCCCACGCAACGATAGAGGTGCACCATTATTTTCTGAGGCTCTTCACTTTAGGAGCTCCAAACCACACCCGAAAATTGTTTTTGAGTGAACTGGAAGGGCAGCCCGACGGGCAAACCCATGGATTAGGCCTTAAAATAATCCTAATGCTAAACAAGATTGACATTCGGACGATTTTGGGTTAAGGAGCCCCGTCATTCAGAAACAAAAATGCCAAAAAGTGCAACCTCTATCGTAGAATGGGTCCAACACAATCTACAGTATTTTGGAACATAATCTGTTTCAGGTACAGCTACATCGCGGCTTCTGGTGTGTTTTTTTATATTTCAACTTCCTGGGTTCAATTCTCACCGAGTGCATATGCTCGTCGGGAGTGTTTGTTGCATAAACAGTGATTGGCGGAAAGCGCGAGATCGTGTATTTCATGACACTGCCTCCAGAATATGTTTTTTTGTCCTGTGCGAATGGTCGAAGTCTATCCCTCCCGACAGTTTAAACGAGCACAAGTCATAGGCAAATCGTTTTGGGTCAGGTGCCTATCCGATCCGAAGCCGTTTTATTCACGAGAAATACATATTTTATAAGTTTAAGCCCTCAAACACTTCGGAGTCCCTATATACCACCAGGGCATTTGTGCATCGCAACCAGATCGAGTTTCAAAATTGCACTTAGGCACAGGCGAACCCGACTACCGACTTATACCCAAGACCCAAACACTGACACTAAACCCAACCCTTTAGGAGGCTCGAGGTAGGCACGGGCGGTCGCGGGCTTCGTATCTTGTTTCAGCGGGGTTTGCCAACCCCTCTGGGCGGCCGAAACAACAACCTTGACCAACCCCACCGTTGCGCGGCACGCGTACGGCTGCTTGCGCCGTGTTTGATTTACGGGTCCCCCCAGCAATTGCTACCCTTGGCCGAACTATCAATCGGAAACAATACTGTTATCAGCTTGGTAGTAGTTGTTTGACCCAGACTTCGTTTGCAACGCCTAGTACTAGAAGACGAAACCCACCCGGGTGGATAACTCGACCGTTACTAGCGCCATACAAACAGACACAGTGGAGTATAGGTGCCAAACAGTGTCTCCAGGTATAACAATTTTCCTGCGCCTCAAAATAAAAAAGCGTTTCACGATGCAAACGCAGCAATGGATTCCTTCCTTTTCTGATCCAACGTGCCTAACAGGAGAAAATGCTACACGGGGGATAGTCCGAGGCTTAACGATGGGGCCGGGGGTGTTTTCTGTACTAAACAAACCATTTGTCGCTAAAGCTCCAAGTATATTTAGCAACGTTGCAGACAAAAAGAAGATAACTGACCTTTGGAAGACATTAGTACCAGGTTAGTTTACCAATGGGGCCACTATTAATGCAACGGATTGGATATATTATTTTCAATTGCCACGTGTTCCGCAATAGAGGATATAGAGTGTACGCCGTGTTCACCCCAACCCCCGGGGTTGTTGGTACACTAAGAATAGAGCGGGAGTTTGCTGACGTTTAGATCAACAACGTGGTGTATCTCCGCATTCCTGAACCCTGTCGTCTAGGAGGTATCACGATGTGCGCACGAAATCGTTTACACCCTGTAACATTCGGGAACTCTGTGACGTGCGGACGTCAGGCAAACGTTTGTTTCCTCTTGCATGCTTTGTGTCGTGCGGCATGGGGGGTCATTTTTTTTTATTTCATACGGTTAATGTTTGACAGCTTTTCTTTGAGAAAACACTTACCCTGTGTAACTTATCTACATTGTAACTGGAGACCTTTTGTATGCGAGTACGATGTATCACGTTGCAGTGGAGCGGTTTGAGGTATCGAGAAGACATGCATACCTCACGTGACAGTCGCGCGCATGCCACTAAAAATCTCGCTTGGTTTTGAGGCGGCGCTACACGGGTAAGACCAGTACAGTTGCCTTGTATAGCAGGTGTGGGAGTCGAACGTTTACAGTAGGATGATCTTACTCTCCCTAGGAGCCTTCCGCTCCAGCTGTTCTCGGTCCAGCGCTTGAACGAACGTCGGGACTACGCCGCGGGCTGTCTTTCTCGCTTCCTTTTGAGGGTGGTCCAAGAACCTACAGGCCATCGATATTGACACTCCTCACCTCCATGGTCTGCAGAGTTATTGATGAAGGAGGTGGTGCCATCCATGTAGACAGACGAAGTGAGATCGTACATGGCGCCTGCGGTAGGTCGAAAACAAGCATGGAGTAATACGATGGTGGGGTGAGGTATTGAGTAGTTTATTTCCACTATCGACTCTGTAATATTCGTGAATGCTTACGGCGTGCAGTGCGCGTGCAGTCCGTGCCTGTGCCGGTACCAGAGGGCTGCCGGAGAACTATTCGGTGATGCGTTATACAATTGTTGTGGTCGAGTGATCACTGGAATGGAAATTCAACTGCAGACAGTTTCAAGTGAAAGGGGGGAAATTTCTTCGACCAAGGTCCACGCCGTTAAATACAGTGAGACCGTGAACGTTTGCATACGTATTCTATGAATGCAGCAATAAAAGCTAGGGTGAATCATTTGCGTGTACGAATTGTGTTTGGGATATTCACGTCTAGTCCATCGCGGACAACGTTTGCTACATATTCTTGAATCTTCGTGTTTCGTGGAGCCACACGTGTCACGACCCTTCCCCATAGTTTTGCCCAGCGTGGTACGGACGCTTGGCGTTGTGTTTGGGATCGGAAGCGTCCGTGTCGCGTGGAAAAGCTTGTACAATACAAACTGTTTTCTTCCGTACTTCTCGCTTATCGATATGTTGGAGCGCGCAGGGTACAGCGAGCGGCCAAACCACAGAGGCACAGTGGCGGTCTTATCCACCTTCTTTAACCCCTTTAGAGCCAGAAACAATATTTGGGGAGACAACTACTCGAAAATAGTAGGGGATACTGTTTGGGGTAGTAAAATGATTAACCTGGAAACACGTCAGTACAAGTAGCGTGAGGATTCTGCTGCATGCGTCGTACGTCTCCTTCCGCTGCACGTCGAACACATTACCTACCACCCCAAAAGAGTGAAGCTGCTCTGTGCGGCCGAAGCTGCAGACAGCAGCTCGTACCGATTATGATAGAGTTGTCCTCCTGTTGTTCTCTTCGTTCACAACGAGGAGGCCTCGTTCTACGGTAGGAGGTCTCTATATACCCCCGCTTCCATTACCACGGTTCTGCCGCCTGGGCCAAAGGCACTGCATTTCACTAGAGACGTATACTTCAAACTATTATTGGCCTGGCGCGGCGATAACAGTTCCAAACTATTGTGTTGGCATGGAGTGAAACCCAATCTCGTAAGGGTTATTAGGGTTGGGAAATAATGTAAAAAATAACATAGGCTTGTGCCTATTTTTTGTTATTCTTATTTGTATTCATGAACACTTCAGGGCGTTGACTGTTTCTATCATTCATTGGAGCTGTATGGATTTTAGTTATGGATTATTAAAGCGACATGAATATTAAAGTGTATGGAGTTGAGTATCGTATACTAAAACACTTTAAAAACATACCTGGTGTATGTACGGTATGGGCATTAGAATGTTCATACTAACTTCCATACAAACAAAACGTGTGCTAGACGTATGCATTTTAGTGCACAAATACACATATCGTATGGGTTTCAGCATAACCATACTAGAATGCCAAAAACAAATGATCATATGTAGGTTTTAGTATGACATTCTGAGCGCCATGTATACAATCAACGTCGTACAATAATCATGATCGATCAAACAAACAAATACCAAACAAAGTAATCGTCAATCATAAATCAAATCTAGCCCGTATTTGGTTGACTGCCAGCCATTGACCCTTGCACTATCAATACCGCAAAAAGTATCCCACACTATTTCCAAGTGGTGTGTTGTCCCCCAAACTCGTTTCCGGCTCTAAAAGGGTTAGTTGCGATGCACATCGGGCATGCGACGGCAGGGGAAAAGCTCCTGATATTTCAGGGCTCATCTTGAGCTGACGTGCTCAATCCCTATCCGGCAACCAACCACGAGGAACATTCCGAGCCTGCACCCGATGTAACATTCCAGGGCCTAGTAGGTATAAAAGAAAATACTACGAGATAGGTTCCAACTATGCTGGGTTCAAAATCCCCAGTCTCCACACTAAATCTTCAGTGTAGGAGCGTCGGGGTCAATCACAAAACATTTTACAAATAGCGCTAGGTAACCTCCATCGTGTAGCACGCTCCACATCGCGAAGCCAAAAATCATAAAACCCTACGGCCACTCGACCCAATGGCCCTGAGAGGTTCAAATGAATGGAGCCACCAAGTAACCGCCCTACCGTGCAGCAAGTCTTAATGGTCTGCAACACCGACACAACAGACCGTCGATCGTAGTCGCCCTTACCTCCGTTGAACGCAGCCACGTTGTTCACAAACGAGGTTCGCCCTTCTAAGTAGATCTTGGAGTTGAATTCACGAATAGCACCTGCGGAAGGTCGCAGACCACAGGCACGGCCGGACGGGACAACGAGGCCGGTTAGTATACCGTACCGGTGGTGTTTCCGTTTTCAGCTCAACGATAAATCGTTTGCCACGATTAGACGAAAGGGATTCATGCGTGGAGAGTACTGAAAACAAAACAAAGAATGATATGGATGAAGTATACTACAAAATACAGTCTATACAAACCTCGGCGCTCTTGATGTGGGCTAAACATCCCTCGGACGCGTGCTACGATAGAGGTAGAACATTTTTGGCTAGAATACGTTCCGAACTACGGAGCTCCTTAACCCTTTTACTACCCCGAAAAGTAACTAACACTATTTCCAAGTAGTTTTGTCCCCAAAAACCGTTCCCGGCTCTAAAGAATGTTTAACCCAAACTCGTCGGGATTCCAATGTTGTTTTGCGATAAATAGAATTGCCTACCTTTCGCCATGGGATGGTTAGTCGGGTTAGGCTCCGAATATGTCGATTCGGACGAGGTATAAGAGCCCCTCAAGTGGGAAACCTCAGCAAATCGAAGGGGCACCCCTAGCCTTGCGTGCGCCCTCGGCTGTTTACGTGTAAAGGCAGGTGCCAGAACGGCCACATGAATCCTTTGCGTAGAAATGTATTTATATAGGGATTGCGTGCGGAACTTTCACCGCTGGTAAGTCCCCAACCTCACAAATGTATTTGTGTTTCTGGAAACTTGGTCAGTATATGCGGCCATTATTTTCAAGACCCGCGGTCTCTTCATATGTTTGATTGGGAGACGCTCGAGAGTCTGGTACTGTTTTTTTGTTTTGTTATCTATGCTTGTGTTCGCGCTTCGTTAATAATATTCACCCAATCGTCTTGCTGCTGAAACACTGAGCCCACACTGAAACAAATATGGGTGCGGTTGCAGGGCTTTCGAGTTGTTTCGATGATTCTTGCAGCAAAACCCTGAATTATCTACGGTACAGAGCTTGTTCGAAAACAACGTTTCAGGGTGCAGTGGGATGGTTAAACGCATAATGTTCACCTACCAAATGTCACAGTTACCCATGGCCAGGCAACAAACGCTAGGGTTTAGGTTGTCCACGCAACCACCTCGGTTAACATCCACTCATTCCCTTTACAATAATATAGATGTATCAGGTGTCTGGTCGACCGTGATGCGGATTGAACAACACACAAATACCGCTCCTTCCCCCGGGCTTTTTTGTCTCGACCCAGCGCTCAAACGGGAGTACGGACTACGCGCTCCTGGTCGTCTTCTTCACGCACGCCTTGTATCGCGGGCGAATCTACACACTGGTCGATCGATGGTAGTCTTTCCTCACCTCCATCAAGGGCTGCCGAATTGTTGACAAACGACGTGTTGCCTTCCACGTAGATGGCTGAAAAATGGATCTTAACGGCGCCTGAGGTATGCAGACGTCAGGCAAGGTTGAATGCGATAGTAGAATTATTGAGTTTGGCTGTCGGATGTTATAAAACAGCGTTTGTATTGCGTACCCACTGCAGTATGCGGTAGACGTTGAAACGTGACGTGGCTCAGGCTGGCAAGAACGCTGGCGAAGCACAATAGGATGACGTTATACGCATTATTTCATATCGGGGGAGCGCTGGACTGCAAACAGAAGTAGAGGGTGCTGCAGTAGTCTAGATTGTATCAAAAAGTGGATTAAACTCCACGACGCCAGTATGACGCCCCGAGCTGGGTTTCGTTCGAACCCATATGGCTCACTGTCTGTAAGGCATACGAGAAAACACCCTCGCTTTGAGAAACAATGGATGATAATCCCGACAAACAGTCCCGTGGCCTAGGTTTACGACGAATCATATTCGACACCAAACCCGTTGTAAGGTCAGTCAGAAACAACATCGTGGACCACGCAAACCAATTGGACCTGGGAACTTAGAGGATAAGCGGCGCCACCGCGTCTGCCTCGGCCAGTCTCCCTAGATTCATAAGTGGAGACGTTCAGGGACGTCCGACGTTGGTTGTCGCGTGCTAGTTTCTGTCGAGGGGAATGGGCCCAGGAAACAGCTTGTTATTTCTTTATGTTTAGCTTTGAGGTGTTCACCTTCACGGGAACAGGCGGGTTGAGTTTTGTTGGACATTGTGTTTGCTTTCACAAAGTCAAGTCAAACTGCGTTTCAACTAGAGAGTTTGTTGTAAGCGAGCATGTTAGTCAGCTGTAAAACGGCGGCGGGGGTAGTGATTGCACATAAATCTCATGCCAAGTATACGAAAGTGCACCTCAATCTGGCTGAGTTTCGACACAGAACTAAATTACACACGGACAAGACCCATTTGTTCGTGTATTTCGGGTATTGAGTCGGGCATATATATTGAAGACCGGACACCACCCACAAGTCACACCTCGTTGCGGGTCCGT
The DNA here is from genome assembly GCA_036873775.1 of Costaria costata. NCBI lineage: Eukaryota > Phaeophyceae > Laminariales > Agaraceae > Costaria > Costaria costata. The sequence continues at coordinate 21,507 of JAYJME010000125.1, forward strand.
TTCTCTCGGTCCCGCGCTTAAACGAGGCTAGATGACCAATATGCCGGTTGCCTTGTTCACTTACAGCGTTAAGGGGGATGCGCGCAAACCTAGACGCCATCCATCGCGGCCTTCCTTACCTCCATTGTCTGCCGAGTTGTTGAGAAATGAAGTGTTGCCTTCGATGTGGACTTCTGAGGCAGACACCAACATGGCACCTGCAGGAATTCGAAAAACGGCACAGCAGAACCATATATGAGTAAGAGTCAAACGCGGTATGGGTTGTTTCTATTTCCTTATGTAGCGGTAGTATACCAATAAAGGTAGTTATTAGCGTACCACGTGCAGTACGTGGTTGAGCACGAACCTTTACGTGGCTGCGCCTGTCCAACGTGTCGGCGGAAATCAAGCCGGGGATGTAGTACACGTTTAGGTTCATCGGGGCGCCCTACTTGCGGAGTGTTCGCCGTCGTTAGGGAACACCTTTCCTGGGCAGATGTTTTGTAGCCGGCGGATATATGTACCGGCTACACGACAAACGGCGCAAGCTGTCAATACGGCGCTGCTGAATTGAACAGAAGACTAGACACAAATAGGCGACGAAGTAGTGGAATCGTGCTAGTGAAAGGGTGCATTCTCAATCGTTCTTAAAATCCTCACATGGGGGCCTCCACCATAGCTGGCTCACGAACTTTCCTCGAGAAATATGGCACGCTTTACCCGAAAAATAACACCACGACCAAGGTGCATAACACAGTCACACATACGTGTGATTCCAACGATACCGGGCGGTTCCTTGCTGACCCCAAGCATACAAGACACAGGCCGGGGAAATGGGTTTCCACCAACAACCGGGCGATTTAAATCGAGTAACCGCGAACTAAAGCACGATGTCTTCGGCAAACACGATTATATCAATCGAAGAACAAAGGCGTAGCGGCCCGTCCTCCAGAATACCTTAGGCACCCATGCAATCGTGTAGAGTATTGCGCAGGACAATCCAACAACGGGTAGCAGTTGAGCCACCAAACTATCACATCATGCCATTTGAAAAACACGCCTCTTCTACCCTCGACTGGTTACCGTCGCTACATGAAGCAAATTTCCCCACTTCAACCTTACTCACCTCCATCTTCGTCTGCCACATTGTGTTCGAAATGGGCGTAGCCGTCCATGTAGATGATCGACGCTTCTCCATGCATGGCACCTGCGACAACTCGGCACAAGGTACGATAAAATGTGTGAGGCAAAACAAAACTTCGAAACGGTACGAGATTTGTCATTCCTGTGATGCTGAGCCGCATGCCGCGCAACGCGCCAGACAACACACCTCCTGGGGTGAACGTCTGAGTCGCTTATCACGAGACCGAGGGGGACGCGCACATCGGAAATGGTGTACCGGGTATTTGACAAGAACTTGTGAAGAGGTTACTGTACCAACGCCGCTCGGCGTTCACACACTCCCGGTTGCCGAGAGAGTCTGTTTGTTGAAATTGGTTTGAGGATGCACGTTCTATCTTGTGTGCTGTACGGTAGGATTTGAGATAGTAGTATGTGCACAAAACTGAAAAGCCCAACCAAATACCTTGGAATTAACCACTGTAATAGGTGTCTGTCATCATGTCGTTTGGGTTCAGAGCCAGAATGTTCCGACGTTCAGACAGAAGACTATGCGAAGAAGGGGGGTTGACCAAAATCGGCTGACCATCGGCTGATTCCTCACGCACCTCCGAAGTCCGCAGAATTGAAGGCGAGGAGGGTGCTGCCGTCGAAATTAAACCTTGAGTAGTTGCCGTATATGGCACCTGCGAATGATGAGCGAAAACAAAACGTTGGTTTGGTATCAAGGAATTCACACGAGAATCACGTCGAAACGCGGTATTGATAGTACTTGTGTTTGTTAAGACAGGATATGCAGAGGAAGCCATGGGCGGGAACAGCAACACACCGCACTACAATAAGGGCCCTTAGTCAACACATCAAGTACCGAGGCAACTCTCCGCGGAGTCACCTTGGCACACACGTCCGACTATTTACCCCAGGGAAACCTCTGGAGACACTGATAATCACATATTTCCAGACATACACTAAACCACTGACTTTCCGCCGAACATTTCAGATGATGATATATAGTCAACTACATGTATTGGTAAGCATTGTTGGGTACTCCAATAAACACGTGGCGCGGCATGACAGCAATGCGACGACATTGAACACGTGGACGCGTGTCCGTTTGTATCCAGTGGACAGCTCCCCAAGATCCGAATTTAGAACGCTGCTTGATGCTCGACATCACCATAGACGCCTGCCACGATAGGAGTACCCCCTGGAAGGTTTGAACCATCCCACACGCGAGGAGCCCCAGATGCGCGCCATGTTATGGTGGCTAACCCAGTTTTTAGGACCATGTCAAGGCCACTCCAAAGAGTGTGGAAGCCTGTACCACGCTCAACAAGAAGCAGCTTTGGGTGTGTGTTGGTTCGGCATAGGGAAACATCCCATAATGGTCAAGTATATACTTGGTATGTATAAATCGAAAATAAGCTTTAAAAAAATGGTTGAAACGGCAAAACCATAAGATTGCCAAGTGGCTTCTCAGCGGCTGAAACAAAAACGAAACTCGAGTAAAAAAGTAAACCCCACAATGCAACAGGACTCCCTATATACAACACCGAAATCCTACGCGTGGTACGGTAGACGGCAGGGGGGTTGTCCCATGATATTGTGTGAGGATCCTCGTTTGACGAGCTCTGTACGCCCAACAAAAAACCGGGCTCTGACAAAGGGTTCCCTCGAAACCCGACGAGAAATCCAGGTGACCAGGGGTATAAAAAACGAAACCGTTGTGTTGGACAGATGCTGCGATGGAGGCGCAGCAGTTTTTTTCCGAGGCTCCTCACTTCATAAGCTCTGTAGTGTTACCCACAAACCGATTTTGATAAAATGTAATGTGAAATCCGATAAAAACTCCCCATGGCCTAGTTGTTGAAACAAATCCTATTGCAAAACAAGAATGACATCCCGACGAATTTTGGGTTAAGGAGTCCCGTCATTCGGAAACAAAAACGCCAAAAAGGGCTAACTCTATCGTAGCACGCGTCGTTGACTAGTTAGTTGCTCAGTTAAAATTTCTCCTCCAGTCACAATTATTTGGGACCATTCCGTGGTACTCCTACTAGTGGAATGCGTTATTACCCCTATCCTGAGAAATACCGTACGCTCAGCCGGAAGAGCAGCCCTATGACCTGGGTGCGCATGGCTATTACGGGGGACCATAGTTAATAGGACCTACTGTGGACACAATAGGACCTAAGTACTGTAGACACCAACACCTATATGCTTCCCGTTTTTTGCTAACAATATTTGGTCCATAGTTAGTAAAACCTACTGTAGAAACAATAGAACCTACTGTAGACACCAAAACCTATATATTTCCCTACTTTTGCTAACAATATTTGGTCCTATTTACTATGGTCTCCCGTAAATACTACCAGGTATGATGATACTATTAATACAACAACAGTATACCAGGTGCATGATGCGGGTGCGCTCCCAGAGACGCTTTGCGACAGTCTTCGCGACTGCCGCCCAATTCCACTGCCGAGAATTTCCGGCGCACCCTGGCAGTGAAGCCGGGTCCACTGACCCTGCTTCTCTCCCACAGTCGCCTTGCGACAGTCTTTCGCGACTGCCGCCCACCACCCAGTGATAGACTGAAGTTACAAACCAATACGCCTGAAAGTATAATATCACGATGGTGCGGCAGTATTCGCGAAATAAAGCAAGCGGGACCGACGGTGATAGGCTGAAAGAACAAACCAACATGCACGCCTGAAGACCCATGCTACGATAGAGGTGCTCCCTTTTGTTTCTGAGGCTCTTCACTTTACGAGCTCCATATCACAACCGAAAACTGTTTTTGAGTAAACTGGAAGGGCAGCCCGATGAGCGAACCCATGGACTAGGCATTTAAACTATCATATTGCTAAACAAGAATGACGTTCGGACGATTTTGGGTTAAGAAGCCCCGTTATCCAGAAACGAAAAAGCCAAAAAGTGCAACCTCTATCGTAGCACGCGTCTGAAAGTACATATATATCACGACGGTGCGGCAGTCTTCGCGAAAGAAGGCAAGCGGGACCGACAGTGATAAACTGAAGTAACACACCTACGCCCGAAAGTACAATATCACGACGGTGCGGCTTTCGTGAGCTCCATCACGGAGTTCTATATTTTTTTATCTTGAGACGTCTTATAAGCCTCAATACGAGGTGTGTGTGGGGTAAATAAATATTAGCCTCGTTTTGGTTTGTTTTTCGAATAGCCGCATCTTCGACCCCCTTTCCGATTTCGGGATTGTTGACATCCCTTGATCGTCGTGTGATCTGCTTCTACGACTATTCAGGGTGGGCTAATGTGATAGAACGCTATTAATTAGGAACTTCGTGCGGCACGTGAAAACAAGCTTGTCAAATGGATATATCTAGGAACTTCGTGCGATACGTGACGCCCAGCTTTTCTGACGTAGGTATGGATACCGTAGTTTAGATAAATGGGAGATCTACTGCCTTGATCTCCGTCGGGAGGAGGCAAGAGCCCTCCTCCCTCAGAACCAGAACTGCCAATTTTGACTTTGTGTTTGTCCTGGAATGACGTGGATAGAGACGAGATCATATAAATGAAAATAAACCTAACACGAAGGATGGCCTACTGCCCAGCACAGACACCCCTGCGTCCCAGAAATAGAGGGCACTGTACCTTCACACAGGTATATATTATGTAGACATGGGCTTCGGATAACAAAAAAACGGTTAATCAATCGCGGTTTTTGGAAAGACATGTATGCATGTACGTATGATATGTGTGTGTAATTAGCACATAGTACATGTTGAAGAGAAGGCTTGTGACTGACAATACCAAAAAGAGGCAAATGTATGAACCACGGTTAGGCTTGGTTCCGTGACATGACAGGAGCTTAGGTTCTGAAGATTGTAATACTGAAATACGACCCGAGTTCCAGATTCAGACCTTGTATTATTTTCGATGCTGTGAGCTCGAGAAGAAGAGAAGATACAGGCAGGTGATGAGAAGAGTGATCGATAGCGCGCGTGTCCCCGTGGATGCATCTCGTTTAGACAAAAAACATTGAGACCCAAACACGGAAGTCGAGACCCTAAGCCACAACAAAAGTTATCTACCACGCCGTAGTCGTAGGACCCCTGTCCCTGTACTGCATGTAGCTGCCTCTATTACGTCGGTCGGTGCGACTTTCATAATAAATATGAAAAAACCGTCAACTTGTACGAAACGACACTTTTGTACGAAACGACCTTCTACTATTGATTACGGGGGACCATAGTTAATAGGACCTACTGTAGACACAATAGGACCTACTGTAGACACCAAAACCTACATATTCCCCTATTTTTGCTAACAGTATTTGGTCCATAGTTAATAGGACCTACTGTAGACACAATAGAACCTACTGTAGACATCAAAAACTATACATTTCCCTATTTTTGCTAACAATATTTGGTCCTACTCCGTATTAACTATGGTTCCCCGTAATAATAATAACTGGCACTGCATTGACCATTGACTGCCAGGTACTCTGTAGCTCTATTAATAGCTCTGTACTGCAGTACGAGTAGGCTCTGGTACTGCTGTACGAGCAGGCTCTACTCGTAGAGTCAGTATTATACGTGTATTCATATGATACGAATAGAGCTTTCACGTGTTTCTGCTGTGTACCGTACCTGGTACCTGGCAGGCTTCACTGAGTAGTAGGTAGTAGGTGGTGGTATAGAAGGAGGTACAGGCGGCAAGCGTTGAGCTTGCTCATGTTTACCTCGCCTTTTATTACCCCACCTTCATGTGTTTCCGTATATATTTACCGGTACTGCTGTGTTCAATTTTCTGCGGTTGCTGAGCTGACGAGACGACATGTTGTCCGTGGGCTGAGGCACAGACAGGCACGCCGAGAAAAGTACGCAGGAGTTCGAGCACGTGTGCCACCACCACAGCTAACACCTAATTGTGCACGAGTGCTTCCTATTCTGGATCATGGCGGTGTCGCTTGGGCAGCCGTGACCGGACGGTGGTTGTACGTGGCACTTGAGGTCGAGAACGGACTGACTAACCAACGCCAAAACCAAAAAGGCCGTAAATATAAGAACCGTTTGAATATTCATGCGAATGAATAAACGGTCCTTACATTTACACACAGAGGTGCCTGCCTTGCCTCTGACACACAACACATACCTGGTACACAACATAACAGCTACTACATGGCGAGGGCCTTTAGATTGATTCCGCTCGCGCAGCACTCACGCAGCGATAAGATTATAGCTCGTCTCTCGAAACATGTTGCGCGTTTTCGCTATGCCATCTATGGGGATAGCAGGGGCTGACTGAGCTACACGTAGCTACGAGCCCATTTTCAAGACATGAGGCAACGAGCTGTGGTGTGGTTGGTGCACCTCATAACCTCACATATAACACAGGCTCGGGTTGAGGTCCTCAAGTCGCGCCACGAATGGCGCTAGCGTCTGGCCGAAAGGGGTTACATAACACCACGCCCAACCAGGCAAGAGAAGGTGGTCAATGCCACACGTTCCTGCAAGAAAGAAAGGCCCGGAGCCAACATGCGGCGCACGAGGCTCGACATCGCAACCACCTACGAGGCATCTCTCACTCACCACGCTTGAGCCTGCGAAGGCCGAGGGCGCAATCATGAACCCGCTCGCCACCTGGCAGAAAAGCACCAGGGCGGCACCCAAGAGCGCAAAGAGCTTCATGGTGGCTTCCCTTCTCTCTCCCTGTTGCTGCGTGTCTGTCTCTCTCGCTCTGTCTCTCACTCTCCCAGCTCTTTAGCACTGCTCGGCTGCTACGTGCGTTGACCCCGTCCCCGTTTTTTTTTCCCTCAGGTTTTCATTATTTAATAGCGGTGGGGAAAGAGCTCCAATCTGATTGGCCAAAAAACAGTCGTAACGGTAATTTCGTGTTTTTCGTCTTTAAATTTTTACGAGTACGAAGTACGAGCCGTGTCGTGCACGAGCAGCACGAGACCTGGTGTATGTGTTCTGCGGGGTTGTCGGTCGTATTTTTTGTATTTTCTCCGGCATTAGCACGTGGTGTACGTGTGCAGAGCAGGCAGCTCGTGGGCCTTCCTTTCCTCCTCCCGCAGTAGCCCAGGGAGGAGGGCCACTATCGAGGCCAGGAAGACCAGCCAGCATCTATTGGGTCCGGTCTCCGTCAACATGGATGCTGCGCAGCTTGTGGACCTTCGAAAAAACGGAAAGATCACACAGGAGCAGTTTTTCCTCGCGTTGAACAAACTGCGCCGTGCGAACAGCGGCCTCGACACGACACCCTCCTCGGCCGCAACCGCAGCAGCCGCTCCAGGCAGCCTAACAGGCGGTGACGGGGGCCCCACAACCGGCAAGCCACAGGGTAGTGTCGACTCCGTCAGCGTAGACGCTGGAGTTGTCGCACAAAGCGGCTCAGAAGATTGTGTCAGGAGCACACTCGACTCCTTCGGGGGCTCAAAACGCCGAGCTCTTCCTGCAAAAGCACAATCCCCACGGCCCTTCCAGCCACCTCTCTCTGAACAACATCACCCTTCGTCGGTGCCGCAACATGACAACAGCGAGTATCATGGAGATCTGGTGGTCGCCACTACTTCCCAGCAGTCAGAGGGCTCGACCTGCGAAGCTCGGCCCATCTGCGAGCGCGACTTGGTAGTACGCGCCAGCCCAGGCGACTGCGAGGCTGGTGACCAGCGCTCCGTCCCCCCGGAACCCCTAAAAACGTTCGAAATCGATCACTTTGTGGAAGGAGGAGGAGGAGGAGGAGGAGGAGGAGGAGGGGGAGTCGGTATCAGTGATGCTTCGGGTGACGAGCAAGCAAACGTTAGCCTTCGATCATGGCAAGGTGCGGCGGCGGAGGGGGGAGAAGGGAGCCGAGGGGAAGAAGAGTCCGAGTGGCTCTTCACACCGAGCGGAGAAAACTCGCAGTCGGTACGCCGCCATGTGCGCGAAGCCGCCCCCGACCCGCGGCGACACGATGATTCTTCTCGGACACAAAATATCGGCAATGGCGGCGGCGGCGACGACGGCGACGGCAGCAGCAGTCCTGTTAATGCTAATAATGTTAACATTAGGTCCACCGCGGGACTGTCACGGCGGAGGATCGGTAACAGCACCAATGAGAGCGGGGGCGGGGCGGTCGAAATTGGGTCGGAACATCGGCGCTCACGACCGCCAGGGAGGGAACCGCGACCGCCTCGGCAAGGGGACTGCCGACGACGCTCCCGGTCGCAACCTCCCGCCCCGTCTCTCTCCCGTAGTGGTGGTGGTACTGATCGGGTGGGGGACCACACGACGCGGTTAGAAAGTGGCTCGATTGTCGAGAAAAATGATGGGATGGAGGGTATCCGATATCGCGAGCCTGACCCTGATCGAACTACTCAACAACTGCTGCGGCCAGCAGTAGCCCAAAAGCAACGATCACTCGCCAACCCATCGGGCTTGAACAAGGGGGAGCAGCGAGCCTTTGGCGGCGGGGCAGCGGCGCCTGGTTGGCGTAAGCAATTGCTTCGACGGAGCACTCAGAGCTCTGATGATGTTAGCCCTGCGGCGTCGCAACCCGTGGCGTCGGACGAGCCTCTCAGTGCACGACGACAGCACGAGCCTGCTGTTAATGTTAGGGACGGAAAAAATGGTGGGGGGCAGTCTCTTCCAGGAGCGCTACGGCGAAGCCGGTCTTTGTCTCAAGAGGGGAGCGCGCCAGCTCGACGAGGACCGAGGCGCCTGTCTATCAACAGCAGCAGCACCGCTCGCAGCCAGGACCCAGATCGCTACAACACAACAGCGAAGTACGATCAGTACGGGTACCCTCTGCACGAAAACAACGAGTGCCTGGGAAGCGGAGGGGCTGGGGCCGACGGCACGGGTGGGCTTGTTTTTACCCCCACCATCAAGCGCTTGCCCGGTTTTTACGAGTCTCGGCCGAAACTCACGCCGGACTCCGTTAGACAGAACTTGGGGTGCGCGAAAGGGGCGGGACTGGGGAAGTCGTCATCGATGTACGAGAGGACAACAGGCTGGCGGGCGAACATTGACGAGATCAGGTAAGCAACGTTGACGTGCAGCCCACTTTTTTTCTGCTGATTGAAATTGGCCGGGATTGATTATGAGTTAGGTGCCAGAGGTATATAACATGTATGCGCGTTTTGTTGCCAGCTGATTGCGCTGGGACCTTCCGCACGCCAAAGTTGGCAGCAGCAGCAGCAGCAGCAGCAGCATGGCGCGTCTGTATTATCATGTACAAGAACAGGATGAAACACCGAATACTTCGTAACAAAACGAGCAATAAGGAAGGCAAGCTGGGATTTTCGGGAAAATGATGAATGGAGCAGGACCCGTCTGTCTGTGCTATCTTCGAGGCCTTCAGATTTTAGTATAGAACGCATTATCACAGTGTTTATCGACGACATTCCGTCTATTTCCTTCAGCATATTATATCTCGTTTCCCGGAGGATATAGGTTTACAGCCTGTCTATACTCATCCGCCAAACTCAATATTTCGTTCATTATTCTTCTACTTTTCCTCTCTCTGGTACAAAAATTGAAGAAACGAAACAAGCTCCTAACAATATTTCCGGTCAATTTGACGAAAAAAGAAGACTGACGTCATCATCCACGGCCACTTTTCCAAGTTTTTAGTTATTCCGAAAAGTGACGTCCCGATTCCGGATTACGACAAATGTCGACCAAGGATTTTGCACCAATCAAAATTTCCATCCAAAAAAATTGACCAATCAGAAAACTGCGGGCACGAAATCCCTTTCTCTCGAACATGGCGGGCGCCTTGTATGAGCAAAGCGGGCGTCATGCCTGTGCCGATTGGTTTCCTCATATTATTTGGGCGTAATTACAGCTACATGCCTATATATTTAATACTCGTATAATACGGGGGACCATAGTAAATAGGACCAAATATTGTTGGCAAAAGTAGGGAAATATATAGGTTTTGGTGTCTACAGTAGGTTCTGTTGTGTCTATTATAGAGTAGGTCCTATTAACAATGGACCAAATATTGTTAGCAAAAGTAGGGAAATATAAAGATTTTGGTGTCTACAGCAGTAGGTCCTATTGTGTCTGCAGTAGGTCCTATTAACCATGGTCCCCCGTAATAGTAGTGGTTTCCCAGACGTGCCGACTGACCGACTTACGAGGTACCTGGTATACAGTACGCGACAGAAGTTAAGAAACTCCTACTTTGGCTAAGGCTCGCGGCTTATTGTGATCTCAACAGGCTCTCAAATGCTATTCTATACCAATAGAAATTAGAGTGGCGTTCGTCGCTGAGCACAAATGCTTCGCTGTAAATTCTTAATTTTTGAAAAAGCTCAGCCTGGAATTCTTAACTCCCAAATTCTTAACACGTGTCGCGTACTGCTGTAATAGGGTTTCCATTCAACGTACAGCAGTATTATATGTACCAGGTATCACAAATAAATATGGTACAGCAGTCAGTATACTGATAAGAGGGATTGTTGAGTGCGGGATACTGGTACCATTTTTCTTTTTCGGGCGGGGCCCCCTCGGCTGATTCATTGGCTCGCTTCGCTCGCCTGACTTAGCTTACCCTCTGGAAGATCAGCAAGTTGGCTGGCCATCAGCTGGCTTCGTCAGCCGCCTTGCCGACGAAAGTCAGTTTTACTGGTTGGTTGGCTAACGGCACCACCGATTAGTTACTATTAATAGTCGTCAAGTCCCGCCAACTCAAAGCTCTACAAAATGAAGATTTCCTTACTAATATAGCGGGCGCCTTCTGTACTGCAACTAACTCTGATGTGCAACACGATGATACATAGCACGTACTGCTGCCGATGATGTGCTCTTGTATATAGAAAAATAGATGCCTGAGCACAGAGTACAGATCATACAAATCATGTACCAGGGTATGATGTTATATTTTATATTCTGTACGTACGAGTACAGGACAGGAGGACAGACACCAGAAGGCGCAGCAGCAGCAGTGGAGAGAATCACGGTAAAATGAATTGGCAAAGTTGCAGCAAATAATTGAAAAATCATGTGATACGAGTACCAGCTGGAAAATACTGCTGCTGTCTCCTTTTATATGTGACACTGCACGCGACACACGGAGACGCGCACGGGGAAGCAGGATCGTCGGAGCAACACGGCGGCGGTTGGTTGGAGAGACGCCGTGGGTTTCAAAATCACTTTCAAATTGCAAATTAAAAAATCAAAATCGAATTCAAAAACACCTGCAGTCCCGTTTTTGGGGAATACTTGAAATAAGAGTACATAAAAATATAGAACACGTCCGCTGATGATATATAAATACGTGCGCTCGAAACAAAACAACGGACGAAAACGAACAAAAAACCATATACACCGTAAAAAGAACGAAGCACCAACGCGGAAGAAAAAGGCCATGAGCATGACCATCGTGCGAACTGACGAACCGAGCGCCAGAACGCAGACGTGGCACGAGTAACGAGCACTAAGAGAACAGACTACTTGGGCACTGGGACGAATGTAAGCTCTCTCTCGTAGTTTACAGAGTTACGAGTAAACAGTAAATGATCAGCTTCGAAAGAAGCCAAGGGATACGTACAGCAGTAGTAGTCGTAGAGATACACTTTCGCCAAAAACTTCGAAAAAACTGAACACAACGGGCAAGTGAGAGTACAGCAGTACGTACGTACAAATATTATATACTTGAAGTAAGAGTCAACGAAGTCAACTCGTGCGATTCCGATTCTAATGTTCCATAAAAATAAGAAAAATATTACGTACGACTCGAAGTGGCAGAGAGTTTAAAGTAGAAACTACTACTGCATGTAAGTTCCGCGTCAGCATCATCAGCGTGGCTCGGATGCAGGCATGCATATTGCTACTGCTGCTGCAGCAGCTAGCTGTTGGGCCGTTTGGGCAATTCGCAGACAGCACGACCTGCCGCATCCAAGACCATGGCCGCTGCTGTTGTGATCCCATCACATTTGACATTTTGACACATTGACAAACTGCTGTGCTGTGAATTAAAATATGCCGTGCTTGTGTGCGATCCAACATCTTGGACCGCGCCGAAGGTGCCACTTCGCAGTGGGAATGGCATGTTATGTATTCGACGCTCGTCCGGTCATTGTACTCGTCATGCATTTTCTGGGGGGTCTGGAGCCAGCGCAAACTAGAGGCAGGCACCACCACGCAGCATGCAGGCACCGCAAGCAGACGCACGGTGCCCTCTGCTGCAGGAGCAGGCCCTGCTTGCTTACCTGCGCTACGAGACGCCGCTGGCAGGGCCTACCTGCGCTTGAACCGGGTACACAATTAAGTTCTTCCTATCGGGCTATTAATAGTGCAGCATTAGGATCATTATTTCGCGACGGGGTGGCATTGCTTGCCGCACCAGCTCTGTTGTACCTGGGGAAAACACAGCGGGGTACGTTGCAGTACGCTGTCGTGCAGCACAGCAGCAGAAGATTGCAGGTTTGCCGAGCTTGAAAAGTGTCTAACGCAAGGCAATTGAGCGATTCCAGCAGCTCGATCCTAGAGGCCTACGTATACCCTAGAGCCAGCTGCGACGACCACTCACATAAACCTCCTCGGTGACCGCGAGCGTGGGCTCGTGCGCCTTGGCAAAGGAGACCACGCTGCTCCGGCAAGCGTCGATGTTGCGCAGGGCCTTCCGGCTGCTGTTTGAGAACCTGGCGAGGCGCCCCTTCTGGCAAAGAGCGGCAAGCCCCTTCGCCCTCTCGACGTGCTGTCCGAGCTCTATAAAACCCTCATGCTGGCCTGGGACCTCACAGCAGTCCAAGGCGCCCCTGGTTACCACGTCGCAGACATAGAGCAGGCCAGAGAGATGCGACAAAGTCTCTTTCGTGCCGTCCGCTGTTCCCACCAGTTGCTCGAGCTCCGCGAGGGCCCTGCGAACCGTGCTCGTCGCCGGCACGTCCTTGCCCTTGGCGAGAACATTGGGCGAAACCGACGCGAACGCTGGGGTGGACGTGGGCACCTGGCCTTTTGCCTCGCAGCTGGTGGGTGCAAGTACTACCGGTGGGGTACCCTTGCTGACTTGATGTTTCTTCGCAATGCTTTTGGGAGCGCACGCGATTCTTCTAGCAGAAGGGCGACGCAGTCGCACTTCAAGGCATGATATAAAGGAAAACGGAATTATCGTGGTGGTGGTGGTGGTGGCACCCACTTTTCCGAGGGGTGGCGCACTGGGGCGTTGCTCCACCTGCCCTGAGATCATGTCTCTCGAAGCCAAGCGCTAGCTCGTAGCTACGCTGCAGACCTCACGTACAGCAAGCACTGCTCTGCTGTGATGTGAGCTGCTGCGACTGCTGCTGTGGTTGTGCAGCAGGCGTGCGGAAAAGCTGACGAGTGACTCCGTGCTCGAGAAAATCAGAAAACAAAACAAAAATTGGGACGCGAAGTCCAATTTTGGAAGCAAATCCGAAAAAATCCGTGCGAAAAAAACAAATTTTTGCTATACGTAGGAAAATGTAAAGTTTCGATTGAGAGAAAAAGTGAAACCACTGCCACCTGGCCAGCCTGTTTGCTCAGAGTTGCCGACTATCGACTACCCGGTAGATCTACTCGTACACCGGTATTACTCCTGTACACGTGACGACGTGACGACGCAGGACGAGCACCTGCAGTGTGGTAGCTTGGCGGCCGCAGCGCTTTTGGGGCATGTCGGGGAGTGGAACAGCCGTATATTTAATATCGCAGCATCGCTGGTCGATATTCGATATACGTCGAAGGTTGTTGTGTGTCCTCTCATCATCTCGTACACGTGTGGTACCGGTTTAGGTTGTGTACCAGGATATCGATAAGCCCCCCGCCCCCTCCCCCGAGCCGGACGTCGGTGACACACAACAAGCAAAACCAACCAAGCCGAAGAATATCTGATTTTTTTTTCTGGGTCACATCTATCGTATCTCTGGATTGGATCGCTCGCTACTCGCTACCATCCTTCGCCTTTTGCTGTTCGTTCATGATGATACCTGGCTACTCTGTTGCAAGCAGTATTATACCGCCGCCCTCACGCATACGGTGGCCAGCGAACAAGAAAGTGCCTACTACGTGGTGATCAGAAAGTAAGGCTCACCTTAGCTGTTAGAGCGGACGCCAAGAACTTTTGACAAAGAAATCGTGCTCAGCGGTGAGCGCCACACTAATTCCCATATAATAATAGCCTATATACCTGGTATGCTATACAGTTCGCTACAACATACATGTGTTAAGAATTTGGAAGTTAAGAATTTCAGGCTGAGGTTTTTCGAAAAACAAGAACTAACAGCTAAGCATTTGTGCTCAGCGAGGAACGCCAGTCTAAATCCTATATAATAGTCTTTAAGAGCATACGCTCAAAGCTGAGATCACAATAAAAGCCGCGAGCTTTAGCCTAAAATAGTTTATTAACTGCTGTCGCGTACTGTATGCTCTCAAGGTGGTTCAAGGGTTGGCGTTACAATAAGAACATGAGGCTCACTCCAGATACTGCTGTACAGTACGTAGTAGGAGTTTCTTGTTGGCGGGCCTAAATATACTCTGTACACTGTACACACCCATTGGCAACAACACGCGAGCAAGATTTAACCCCCAACCCCCCGGCCGGATCGATTCCGAGCCGAGTCATTCTTGTTCTCCAAAAAATAGAAAAAAATACAAGGAGGGCACACACAAACAACACACAACGAGTGCGTGCATGGTGGTTTTGGATTTTGATTGTGATAATTTAAAGATCGATCTCCGTCGGAATCTTTTCGAGATCTTTCCGACAGAAGACGAGTCGCTCGGCGTTGTTTGCGTTGCCGAGAAAACCAATTTCGGAAGCAAAGCGGAAGGAGGTTCGTCCGAGGGTGTAGTCGTGTAGTCATTTTCATGCGTGGCTGGCTGTATTGCCTACCGGTATAACAATATTATAAAAGAAAAAAACGTCAGCTGTGAGATCGAGGATTTCGTCGAATCTCAACTTTGCAAGCTGCGTGGG